>JAABOM020084536.1:0-74563 GCA_011800125.2 Solanum clarkiae | reverse complement strand
AGTATATTGCTTATTGATGGGTGGTAACCCGAGGGGTGGAAGAATCACCTAGCCAGGGTCGATCCTATCACGGGAGGAGGGGGAGGGGGCAGAGGGGGGGTAGCCCGAGGGGTTAAGGAAGAACATAGCCAGGGATTATCCCGATATAGTTTACCATTGATCAGCTGGTCATTTTTATTATATGCTGTGCACAGACTATACAATAAATATAAAGTAATATAAAGAACATAAAGTACATGATTCCAAAGTATAACCAAGGGTGGTCTCTAATTTTACACCAATGCACGGTTTCATTTGAGTTGTTACTTCATGTACAGTATGTCCTGCGTTACATATTCAGTACATTATCCCATACTGATGTCCTTTACGGGGGACCTGCATTTCTTGCTGCAGGTATAGGTGCTAGGAGATCTCCCAAATAGGAGTACAGGATATCCGCTTGCTGTTAGCAAGCTCCAGGTTGCTTCAGAGCTTTGTATGTGTCTAGAGCTTATACTTTTGTACTGTATAGTTAGTCAAGGCAGGGCCTGTCCCGACCCTTATTAGATGTTTTTCCTTATCTAGAGCTTTGTAGACTATGTAAATTCAAGTGTGGTCATGTCTCGTACTTTAAACACCGTGGGCCCAACGGCTAGCCATATGCATCTTCTTGTGGCTTATTATTACTATTTACTTTCTTAAAGGCATGTTGAACGTAGGAATACCTTATAATATGTATAGAAAGCACATAGATACAGGTTGGTTCTCCTGGGCTTTACCGGCAATGGGTACCAGTCCGCTCTGACGTGACTTTGGGCGTGACAATAGTGTGCCAATTAACCATTACCTATTGTCCAAGTTAACCTCTCCTTGTCCTAGTTTGGTTGATTAGATGAGAACACATCAATCAGATTTTGTCACTCATTTTGTCACGACTCAAACTAGGGCCTAGACATGACATGGCGAATGAGGAACCTGAAGGAACCCCAAACAAACCTCTTAGCATATCATACATACATCCTTGGTCACAGAACCAAGAATAAACAACAACGGAAAACATAAACAAGGGAAATTGGTACTAAGGTAGAGAGTTAATACTTAAATGACATAGATGAGTCACAGCTCAAGCATAATAAATGACTTATCATACAACACCTCTTGACATAGAACTTAGTAGGGCCAAGACAAGCAACTGGGCTCACCCTCATAGTAATGACAATACGTATTCTAAAATATAGAAGATGTAATCTAAGCATAAGCATGAAAGAAGATAGATATTTTCCCTGGACATGAGGACTCACCAAAAGCTAACTTGAATAATCCCTCTAGCCACATGAAGAGGAATTTATAGGAGCTTTGGTTCCAACATGGTGACATCATGTAGGCAAGAGTATGCGTTAGTACGTTTGAATGTACTAAGTATATAGGATACAATGAAACAAGAGGTAGGCAGCATAGTCAAAATGCATAATGGTAATCAATAGATAGCATAATAACAATATGGCATGTATGATAAATGCTTAAGTAAATCATGCTTTTCAAGTCATTCATCTTACATAGAACATAATATATTGGGACGAAACCTTAACTGACTAAAATAAGTCCAAGCGGGCTACAACTTGGTATCCCGGTTTCTCCCCTACATTGGAAGAAAGGGGGAAGTTACTTGCCAAGCTAAACCTCCTAACGCCTAAGTGGATCCACTAAGCCTTATGTGAAACGGGTACTCGCCTCTAGTTCTTGGACTCGGGTACTCATCTCAAACCCAAACTCGGGTACTCACCTCAAACCCTGATATTTAGGGTACTCGCCTCTTTGAGATTTGGGGACTCTCCTCTAATCCCTTCATCTATGGTGGCACAAAGTTCTATGACATGGTTACTCGCGTCTAGTCCACTAGGAGCTAAGTCTAATCCTATGGAATATATAAAATAATCATATTTTTAATAACTTGGAAAAAACATAGAGACATGGCATGAGTAGCTCTTAACATCATTGACCTCAAATGGCGAGCCTAACTTCTAACATAAGAATGGGTGATCATCGACATTATCCTTTCATTAACATCAACATCAAAGGCTCACAAGAGGTAAAATCTTTGAAAAAAGGGTCTTAATCCATCCCTATAACATCATCAACATTTTAATGACTTAAACACATCTTTAGAAAGACCAAAATCATCTTGAAGTCCCTTAAATCATAAATCAACCAATATATCATTAAACTTTAATAATCCTTAAAAAGGCATTTTGTCAAACACTTGGCGGGTGTGCAATGCTAGTACAAAATCATCTCAAGAATGAAATAACGCTAGAAAAATCAATGTGTAACCACCCACCAATACTCAGTAATACCCTCATGCAATATCAAGATAGATCAAAGATTCATAGCTTAAAACATGCGTAAACAGTCACACTTTTATGAAACCCCAAAATAGTTCATAGTCCAATTCGTAGTATGTAAAACCCATAAGTAAATCAACTTAAGACATGAGATTTATGTAAAAAAAAAAAAGCTTAGGCACCATGGGTGAAATGAACCAATGTTCAAACCCACATACCTTGACTTTGGAGAATTGCTTGATGAAGATTGGAAATGGATACTCGAAGCTTGAGTGAAATCTTTAGATTTGAAATGAGATTTGGCACTTGAATTTTGAGTTAAGTATTTATCTAAGTGTTTGAAAGAGTATTGCGGAATGTCTTGTATGATATGAAGGTGAAATATGGCTAAGTATAGGTATTTTCATGTATAGGAAGACTTAGGCCCAAGACCTAAAAGCCTTCGACCAATATAAAAAAACTGAGCAAAAATAACACTATGGCGCACATCTGGCACATTGCGCCTGGGGTGCGATTCTTCACTTGAATTTGTCAACTTTGGAATTTCGAATTTTGATATAGTTGCTCTAAAATTGGGGTTAGAACCATTTTTCACTCAATTTTTCCCCCTGATCAAGAATATGAAGTTGGATTTTCAATATCACATACGAATTACGAGATATATGGAAATTATGGATCCGAGCAATTTCAAGGCATATTTTCGGGCACTATTTGGGGTCGTTTCATATCTCCCCCATGGGAACATTCATCCTCGAATATCAAAGAAACCTACATAAGAAGAGTAACTATGAAGAAATCATCCTCAACAAGAATGCAAGAATACACTTAAACACCATTCTCAAAATCTCAAAATAAGTGCCAAAGTCATTATAAACTTGTCAACATAAACATGAATGCATGCAAATGATATAGAGGCTAAAACATAAGACCTTGAACCATAATAAATAAATAATATAGGACTTGACCTATCATCATAAGCTTGAATAGAATGAAAGAGGTATGGATATTACTTCTCCAAGCCCGTTCTGGCTCCCGAGAGACACTTTTAACTTGACGATTCTTCCAATGGGTCTTGGCGAACACTACATCCTTATCAATCAGCTTTTCCTCCCTTCCATCCAATACCTCCACCTAGATCATCTGCTAAGAAAACTTATCCTCCACAACACCCACAACCTCAAAGAGTCCCATAGCACTAGAGTCACTAGCACATCCCCCCAACCTAGAAGCATGAAGAATCAGACAAACCATATCCATATCCGTAGGCAATCCCCACTCGTATGCAACCTTACCAATACTCCTCAACACTCTATAAGGACTCACAAACCATAAACGCAATTCCATTTCTTGTTAACTGGGCCACACCCTACATGGATGGGACTCCCAAGTGAACTCAATCTTAAACACAAGCACACATGGTCTACCTTAGTATCTAATGACATCATCTCCCCCTTGGAGAAAACCCCCACTTTATTATCTCTTACCAAGGTCGTCAATTCCATCATGGCGGGGTCACATTCTTGCTTTGCTTTCACCTTATCAACCAAGAAGGATCTAGAACCATTAGCCACCACTACACCACCATAGCCAATCTCATCCAACCAAACTCCTAATCTAGCCAATTGATGGACCTTTCTGGTCACCTCTTTGTCACCACTATCCACAACTTCATCCAAACTCATTCCTAACCTAGTCAGCCAGTGACCTTCTCCAACCACCCCTCTTTGTTTCCTTAAAGATTTCTACTTTCAATAATTAGCAAGCAACCTAACTTCCATAAAGAATCATAATATCACCCTCAAATGATCCTCAAGATCCCCCTCACCTCCGGAAAAAACTACCACTAAGGCCACTACGAACATAACAAGGTAGGGATTAAAGACTGTATTCATGAGACGTATAGACATAATCGGCGCATAAATAAAACCAAAAGACATTACTACAAATTCAAAATATCAGAAAGAGCATCAAGAACCCATCTATCACCAGAACATCTCAATAGAAATGGCTTAGGTTCAATACCTATAACTCTTAAAAGATTACAAATACAACCCTTAGAGATTAATTGGACCTTAAGTCAATAAATGGAGTTACCCCTTCACTACACCTTACAATCCCCCACTCAAGAACGGGTTCATTAGGGAGCTGAAATCTAATTGTACGGGCCCTACAATTAATGGAGACACAATATGCAAGCAACTAATCCATCTAAAGTATGACAACAAAACCCACCATATCAAACCCAATAAGTCACAAAGCAAGACCTAATACAATATGAACACAGAACAATACACATGAACTTTCTAGCAACAATAGACTCAACAAAGGCTAGACCCAAATGTTCACATAAAAACTCGGGACACACAAGAAGTCTATTAGCAACTAAAAAGGAATAATGCAAGGAATAGTAGAACCCGAATCCATCAAAATTAAAACCTTCAAATTACCCGCGAAGTACTATGCCAAGCTTAGTGATCCTTAGAGGGGTATGGTTGAGAATGTCGACAACCATCCATATGATATTTAGGGAACCATAGGCAATGCCTCATCTTATGATCCATTCCACCAAATCCAAAAATGCACCCAAATTGGCTAAGCAATATCTCGGGTGTTACCTTCCACACTTGTCGCATGTAAGAGGAGCTTGTCCACTAACACCTTCACCTTGATACATGAGGCTGGTCTCCCCATCCTTCGCAACCCTCTTGTTTGGAGTATCATTTGACTCTTGACCTTGGAAGCTTCCATGAAATCAAGCCCTCTTCCATCCCCTCACTTTTCCTCTTTCTAAGCATCTCCCCATCAAGTTGTTCGGCATAATTCATGAGGTAAGAAAAATCCATATCATTTATCAACATAGCCACATGACACTGCTTATTCATCAAATCGCATACACCTATCATCAACTTGTTTATCCTTGACCGCAAATCAATAATTAATTGTGGAACATACTTGTAGAATTGGTTGAACTTGAGGGAATACTCCCTCACACTCATGGACCCTTGCTTCAAATTCATAAACTCCATTATTTTGGCCTCCCTAAGATCAAGAGGAAAGAACTAGTTGACAAAGGACGCCTTAAACTCCTTCCAAGGAAAAGCATCATGATTTTCCCTTTCCACCTTCTATGGCACAAACCAAATTTGAGCCATCCCCTTTAGTTGGTAGACTGCTCACTCCGCCTTTTTCATCGAATTGAGCCCCATGATAGACAACGCCTTGTACACTTAATTGATGAACTCTTAGGGATCCTCATCCACCTTAGACCTATAGAACTCCGGTGGGTTCATTCTTGTACATTCCTTCACCCTAGAGGCCGAAGTAGAAGCATGAGGTGCTTGGGCCCTTTGGTTGATTTGATTAGTAATGGCATGCAACAAGAAGGTTATAACATTCTGGAACTCAATCTTGGTAGTCACTCCACCTTAAGGATCTTGAGGAGCGGGGTAGGTCAGTTGTCATTAGGGTGTACAAGCTTTTCTTCCTCTTGGGATAGGCATGGTCTAGCATAACACAGAACAATCGTTAGGGGGAAAACCTTACCTTGACTCCTATAGTATGACATAGAGTAAGAAGAAGGAAATCATTTCCTAGAACGTCTCATAGCCCCTTCCTTATACTCATGGTGCACTTCAAGACCATGAACAAGACTATGATCAGCGCGGTGTGCTGGATGCCAAGGAGCATTAGCAACCTAAAGCTCTGATACCAAGTTTTTCATGACCCAAATTAAGGCCTGGATGTGACACAGTGAATGAGGAACCCCAAACAAGCCTCTTGGCATACACATGCTTGGTCATGGAAGCAAATAAACCACATCGGAAAACATGAACAAGGGAATACTTAAATGACATAGATGAGTCACAACTTAAATGACATAGATGAGTCACAACTTAAGAATAATACATAACTTTTACAACAAAACCTTTAGATATAGAACTTAGCAGGGGCCACGACATACAACCAGCCTCACCTTCATAGTAATCAACATAAGTATTCCAAAATATACAAGATATAGTCTAAGCATAAGTATGGAAGAAGATTGATATTTTCACTGACATGATGACTCACCAAAGGCTAACTTGAATAATTCTTCTAGTAACGTGAAGGAAATCAATAGAAGCTCTGGTTCCTATATAGTAACATTATGTAGGCATAGAAAATGCGTTAGTATGTTTGACTGTAGTAAGTATGTATGATGCAATGCAACAAGAGGTAGGCAACATAGTCAAAATATATAATGGTAATCAATAGAAAACATCACAATATGACATGTATGATCAATATTTAAGTAAATCATGCTTTGTAATCCATTCATCTTTATAGAACATAATATATAAATGTGGGAAGAAATCTTTACCGACAAAAAATAAGATCAAGAAAGATACAACATGCAATCCCGATGTCTCCCCTACACCAGAACAATGGGGGAAGATACTTTCCAAGGTGAACCTCCTCATGCCTAAGTGGATCCACTAAGCCTTATTTGAACTAGATACTCGCCTTTAGTTCTTGGACTCGGGTACTCGCCTCAAGCCTGGATTTGGGTACTCACGCCTTAGAGATTTTTGGGACTCGCCCCAAATCCCTTCACCTGCAGTGGCACAAAGATCTTGGACTTGGGTTCGCCTCTAGTCCACTCGATGTTAAGTCTTATCCTTGGAAATGTATAAAATGATCATACTTTAATAATTTGCATTAAACATAGAGACATGGAACGAGTAGCTCTTAACATCATTGACCTCAAATAGTGAGCCTAACTTCAAACATAAGAATGGATCATCACCAACATTACCCTTTCATTAACATAAATATCAAAGGCTCACAAAAGGTAAAATCTTTGACAAAAGGGGATTAATCTGGCCCTACAACATTATCAACCAGTAAAATAACTGGGCAAACTAACATTGTGGTGTGTCCCTGGCGCATCGTACCTTGGACCCGATTCTTCACTGGAATTTGTCAACTTTGGAATTTTGAATTTTGACGATATGGTTGCTCTAATATCGGGGTTAGACCAATTCCCCATTCAATTTTCCCCCAATTAAGAATATGAATTCGAATTTTTGATATTATGCATATATTTTGAAATACATGGATGTTACGGATCTAGCACTTTCGAGGCATATTTTTGGGCACTTTTTGGGGTCGTTTAATATTTTCTTTTCCTATTCATCTCTACCTTGATCAGGATCGTGGCACTAGGTGGGGTTTAATATTTTCCACCATTGACCAACAAGCAAAATGAACGAAAATGGATAATATACACAAATACCTAGCTCACGAGGTGCAAATAATCAGGGTTATTAAGCTAGCTACTCATAGTTCCCACAACACACAAGTTGTGGGGGTTTAGCAACTCATGACTTGGCAAGAAAAAAATGATTAAAGCACATATAGCTAAGAAATAACTCAAGAAGAATGAAGAACAAGGAAACCCTTCTTAGAATCACAAGTTTGAACGATGAAAACAATTTACAAGTGATTCTAAATCTCCAAAGTGAGTATCCAAATTGAAACCCTAGTCTAAAACACTACAATATTCTAAGAGCTTTGTGATAATCTCCTCTCTAAAAACCCTAACATATACTATTTATAGTATTTACAAAAAGTCCTTAAAATAATTAGAAATTTAGGTCGACAGCTATTACGACTCGTAGCTACGTCGTAATCGGGCTTTCATTCTCAACACTTGTCATTTTGGACTTTACTACTACGAGTTATAATTTGTTGTACTACTCATAGTGTTTCCTCATAATCCACCCTTGCAATTCTTGGTCAAATTTCAATGAACACTACTAATCACTACGAGGACCCCTTGTATGAGTTGTAGTAAGGGCTACGACCTGTACCTTGAGCTTGTATAGCTGAATTTCGATATATCAGATTTTGGTGTTGGAAACTATTTATCGCTATGATCATCCACTATGACTTGTAGCTTGGGGTACAACTTGTTGTGGGTCTCGTAGATCCTCAAATTCAAAAAAATCTGCTACTTTTCCTCAAAATCAGGCTAACCTGTATTTTCTGCAAAATGAATACAAAATACATAAAAACCATAAAAAGTGACACTGAGAACACATAAAATCCCTTGTTTTAGGCACCAAATGCGTTGTATTTTTACAGCACATCAACACCCTCAACTTAGAATTATTTCTTCTCCTCAAGCGAGGACTCAATCTAGATAGATAATAAGCAATACATAGTAATCATTATACTAGCATAGACCTTACTCAATTCAACTCAGGTACTCTTACTAGCATTTTTAAAACATCATCATGTAGCTACTAAGCAAACCACAATATATTGATGAATTTGGCAATCCAACGATTACAAGTTAAGGGATATCAACAATTTACAATTACTAAAGAAGTCAAATGCTAACCATGCAATGCAAATGCTCTCACAGAAAATAAGTCCCCTTTTTCACTCAATATTCCTTTAAAGTTGTTCAAGGGACTGTGTAAGCATACTCACTCTCACAAATGAGATTCATGCATGATGAATAATACCATAAGCCTGCCCAAACTCTCATAATCTGAACTATTGACTAATTGGACTAGGATCACATTAGTACTTCATAGGCTTGTAAAGTAGGTTCATGGGGCTTTAGTGTGGCATTTTGGGCAATTAGTGACTAAAACCCAACCTTGAACTATATTTTCCAACACTTTCACCTTAACAACTCAACCATTCTTAAATAGCTCTTCCTTACTCCTTCTTTTCAAGCTTTTCAATTATTTTCTCTTCATTTTTCAGCTTGTGCCTTATTTTTAAACTCGTTTTGCTTTTTCAACTCAAACTAAGGCATATTTTTCTCATTTTCTCTCACGCGGTACATGACTTTCTATTCTTCCTCTTATTTCCAAATCCGCACCTTATTTTTTCTAATATACCCTAACATAGGCCATCCTCAACTTAGGCTTTTAGCCTAAGGTGAAGAACACAATATCCAATCCCTAAACTAGGGCCACTTTTGGTAGCCACCCTCAACTTAGGCTTTTTACCTCAATCAAGGTTCATAATGTTCAAGGATAGATCAGGGCCAATATCAGAGTATTTCACTAGATAAGGTTAGGCTAACTAGGTATTAAGAAAGAAAAGGTGCATGTAATGCTCAAACATTTGGAACAAGGGGAAAAATCTTTCATTCGGTAGGTTATTTAGGCAAAGAGTGGACTAAATTAAAGAATAGTAGCCTAAGAGCCCTTCCTAATCCACGAAGTCTCTAGTCCAACTAAGAGTAACAAGGCAAGTTTTGAATTAGTAAACAATGCATGAATACGAAAAAATTTAGCTCACAAACATGACATTGCATCATAGCTAACATAGACTCACAAATCATGCTTCAAGCATCAACTTGCCTTCACTTAGTCAGAACATACATTGCCAACCATTCACACATGCATGATTGGAAAAATAACCAACAATCCCAAAAATTTGTGGGTACCAATTTTCCAAAACATTTCATTAAACCATTCAAAATAATATACATGCCAAAAGTTCAATCACAATATATCAAACAAATCATCCAAAATACCTAAAACCTGCTGGTTCAACATAAAAATAAAAAAAATCCACAAGGCAAAAGAACACAGCAGGAAAACCTTGGGATATCAAAAACTAGGATAGTTATGGAATAAAGGCTACTCAGACTTCACCCTAGTCCATCACTACCCACACCCCACAAAATAAATGTTCTTTGTTCTAAATTATACATAACAAAAGTAAAATAAAAACATGGGGTAAAAATAGAAAATATCAAGTGGTGCTCAAGCACCAACATTTGGCTGGTCATGAGTAGCTCCCTCCTCCGGAGTAGTCTAGGCTGCAGCCACCTAGATAAGGCAGCTCCTTACAATCTCTAAAGCTCCAGAGCTCTCCTCTACTCTTCTTCCTCTCTCGATCTTTGTAGGACAAACTCCGTGATCTTCTCCTCCAGCTCCTCATTCTCCTCAAAGTTCTTCTGTTGCTTAGGCTTCGCTTCTGGGAGAACGCGATGGATCGTTTGAAGAAAATAGATCAAATAAGCCCTCGTCCTCAGGTGCCTGCTTTGGAGCTGTGATCGGGGCTACTAGTGATGCAATCAAGTTGGCCTTGAACTTCGCTAACTTTTGATGAAAGGTGAACATATCTGCAGGATGGGTCCCATCAAGTCTCTTCTGAAATCTGGCCTCGAAGGCAGCGACCCGGGCATCCACCGAAGTAATCCTGTGATTCATAACTAAAATGGTAAATACCTTGGATCTCTCATCTGATGCCTGAACTATTTGCCATACCCTGCGCTTAATCTACTGCATTAACTAAGCTAGCTAGGCCTCTTTCCTGGATAGTCTACCAATCATAGCCCGAAAAGCAATAGCGGACATAATAAGTAAGTCCACAGAAGGAACCTGAGATGTAAATGGCTCTAGTACAGGGGCGGCTATGGAGGGACCCACCTCAATGTCGGCTGCTGCAGGCTGCTCTGGTGCAGCTGGAGTAATAGCAACAGCTAGAGTCGAACCCTCAATAAGTAGCTTAGGAGCAAAATGCTCCAGCACAGGAGGAGGTGGTGCCCGCTGTAGACCCATTGTGTTCTCATCAGCCTTGATCAAGAAGGGATCAAAGTGTGGAAGGCCTCGATATGTGGATCAAGATGGAGGGAGTCTCACACCCTGGCCTCCATGCATAATTTATGGATCAAGATCGGAAAGGCATGCATGCGTTCCTCCAGAGCGCTGACTCATGAATCTGCTCGGTCATCATACGGGCCCAATCAATATCATAAACAACTAAGATGCTGGCTAGCAGAATTGCTCACTCCAACATGGTGACATTATTTGTAAATGTGAGTGGGATGCGTGCCCAGATAATAGCCCAACAAAATTTGGCGGGGAAAGAGATATAAGACTTCATGATAGGCTCTATGTGTGTAGTGACACATGTAGGCTTAGGGCCACTTTCTGCTATCTTGTTGGCCACCCATCTCAGAAGCTTAGTCGTTCGGTCCATGTTCTTTCAAATCACAGCCCGTCTCATATTTTTATCTGGCTGTCATACTTGGTTGTGGACTCTCATGCTCTATAAGTACACCCAAACTATATACTGTGGATTGTCTCCTCCAAGAAGTCGACCCCCTGGCCTCACACCAATACCTCCCAAAGTCTAGGCTGCTCAATAGCTTTCTTCCCCTTGGGAAGATCTTGAAGAAGAGTAGTGGCATAAGCCATGTAGAACTCTCGCACTAGAAGTGAAGCATACTTTCCCAGCTTCCCAATTAATAACCTAAGCCCATTTCGATCTATCTCCGCCTCTAATACCAGGATATGGCTCAGACCTAAATCTACTAGCTGAGGCTCCACGTAAAATAGTTTCACAGGCTTCCCCTTCCCCTTAGGCTCCAGCTTCTGTGTGTATATCGCTTCGTGCCCACAATCCCCCATCAAGGATGCTGAGGATCTATATCAGAAATAGATAGGGTGATCGAAAACTAGGCTGCTCCTCCGTCCTAGGGCACATCGTCAAACTCAAACCCCTTTTTACTTCGCTCCTCATCAGACTGGGAGGTATTCTTAGCCTATATTGGGGTTTGAGCAGCACGAGCTCTAGTTTGAGGCACCTATGCCTCAGGGTCTATCCGGACAAAATGGACCTCATTTGACCCATCTGACTGCTCGACGTCCAAATCTTGATTGCAAAACTTCCTGTTGAAGGTCCTGATAGATGCATTTCTACTTTTCGAGGCCATTATATCTGAAATAATTAGCCCCAAATTATCTAGACAAACCATAAAATAGGTAAAAGAATAGAAAGAAATAAAAGCAATAGGAAAACACACATCAAAATCAACACGACATCAGTTGCAGGTTACAGGTACGAGGCCTTGGTATGACTCATAGTGGGGACTATGACTCGTACTGTGGTCTCATAATCTATAGGTACCTAGGAAAAATTTATACTGAAATTAGGTACGAGACTCAGTTACGACTCGTAGCCATGGCTACGGGTTGAGACTGGGCTCATACCAAAATTCAGTGACCAAATTTAACACAAGGCAAGTTCACGAGACCCTATTATGGTTCATAGTAGGAACTACGACCCATAGGTGGGTCTCATATGGTAAGTCATAAATATTTTTAGGCCACTGTTATTCCCTACGAGGGACAACTATGATCTGTAGATCCTTTTACGAGTTATAGGAGAACCTCATAGCAGAGAATCACAGGTACCTGAGGTACCTATCACATCACCATGCGAACTTCAAACCATAACAAATGAAGGATTTTAAACAGCAATAGAAGAAATTTCTATATCTACATATCAAGAATAAGATAATATGAACCTTAAACATGAAATTAAAATCAAAAACCTAACCAAAATCATACCCAATACACAATCAAAAATCATTTCCCCAATTTCATCTAAAATGCATTAGTGTAACAATCCCAAAGCATACCAACAATGTCAAGCATTCATATCTACAATAACACTCAGGGAACAAGTATACCAACACTTTTGCATTCAGAGATTCACAACCTCAATCACAGTAATACAACCCTTCTCATGGTCATGACATGATCACATTATAATTTACTAAATCTATGCACAATTTCCTTGATTAAACACATCACAAGATAATATAATCACCAAACAAACCAACATAACCAAAATGATCAACATAGGGTTCATAGAATCACTTTCAATCAATACAACCCTGGTTCTATTCTAAAAGTACAACATCCACAAATAGTATGATCTGACAATAGCATCACACATTCAATTATTCTAATCAAAATCATTAAGAGATCAAAATTGAACCAAGGAATCATATTGTAGAGTAGGTGAGTAAATCGAGAAAGGTGAGAATGAAGAAGTTCCAAACACCCCAGGTCACTAAAGAAGGTTGCCGAAAAATCAGTAGGGCCATCGAAAATACGGTTGAAAAAGTTGGGGGAAAAGTTTTATAAATAATTTTTTAGGGATTAGGGTTTTAATTTGGGAGTTTTAGGGTCAAAATCTGATTTTGACTTTTAAAATACCTAATGGGGCCAACTTTTAAAAATCCCCAAGTCGAGTCTACAAAACCCGAACTATGGGTCGTGGCTTGGACTACGACCCATAGGTCTTGGTCTTGTAGACCACTCAACACTTAAGAAAACATTCTGAAACCATACCTGGGTATTACAAACCCCATTTTACGACTTGTAACTTAGACTATGAGTCATAAACCTGATTGGTAGTGGGAGTGCCAACTTTAATCATCACTTTTATCCTCGACGAGGCATGGCGATGAGTCATAGTGCACATTAAGGCTCTGGTCATAGAGGCTGCTTCCAATGCCATTTTATGCAAACTTTCTGCACTTGTTCAATACCTGCAAACCTTCGTCTCAAGATACACCATTATCCAAATATATAACTGAGTCAATGCCTTAAAAGAAAAATTAAACCACTACATACGAATTCACAGAATACCAATAAAACCAAAAGCAAGAAAAAGAACTTAAAAACTCTTGGGTTTCCTTCCAAGTAGATCCTTAATTAAATTCGCGGCACGCCTTAGTCATCTTGAGTCGTCAAAATTCCTTAATAATCCACACTTCACTTTTGAGCTCATCGGGGTGTTTCATAGACTGGCGAATGTCAAAAACCACTTCTGCATTATTAACCCTAAACCTGAATTTACCCAAACCCATATCCACCAGGGCTCTCCCTGTGGCCAGAAATGGTCTTCCCAAAATAATAGAGACTTCAAGATCGACTTTGCAATCAAGAATCACAAAATCTGCTAGGAATCTGAACTTATCCACTTTGACTATCACATCATAGAGTATTTCCTCTGGCTTTTTGATTGTCCTATCTTCCATCATTAACCTCATACATGTCGAAGTAGGTGAACCCAAACCAAGTTTTTTAAACATGGCAAGAGGCATCAAATTCATACTCGCTCCTAAGTCACAAAACACTCTTGCAAACTAAGCATTGCCGATGGTACAAGGAATGGTTAATGCACTGGGGTTCTCTATTTTTTGATCTAAGCATTTGGTTGTGATAGCAATACAATGTTGAAGCTCTTGCGAGAGCTCTTGGCTCACAATGTGCTTTTTTGTCATCAAATCATTTATATATTTTGCATACCCGGGAATCTTCACCAATGCTTCAATAGGTGAAATGTTGATGGACAATTGTTTCAACGTGGATAAGAATTCTTGAACTTACCATCCTCCTCCTTTTGATTGAGACTATGGGGAAAAGGCGGGGAGATCATGGGATTGTCTTGTTATTTCTCGCTCCTTCACTACTTCACCTCTCACCCCATTGTTAGCCAAACCTTCTTTCTCAACTTTAACCTTCTCATCAACATACTTTTCACATCTCTATTTAAACCCACCAGCATTGGATGATCAATGGTACTCTTCCCACTCCTCCACATAACCTCCATGCTATGCCTATTATTCTTCGAGTTTTGGAGCATATTGCTTGGAAAAGTACTCTTAAGCGTCCATTTAATTAGAGGGACACTTGACCAAATTATTATTCCAATTGCTTGATTGCCACCAAGTAATACTTGATCTTTTGGTTGATACTTGAGATATCCGATTTCATTCCTTTCAAAGTCTAATCTTAGTGATCGGCCTTTTTCAACAAATTGCAAACATTTCCTCAATCCTTGAATTGATAGAACCAGCTTCGCAATTATGAGAAGGCACATAAGGACTATTTCTATACCCATCTCTTTGGCCCCATTCTTCTTCTCGCACCCTATCTCTCTCAAAATAATCACCACAGTTATCTCTATATACACCCTCTCGGTTGTAGTTACAAACTTGATTTTTAGAACCTTGACGCCAATAGTCCGGATTGGACCCTTGGGCATTGTTTCGAAAACCTACCGCTTGATCTCTTAGCAAAACAAGCTTCTTCATCATAATATGACTCACCATACATGGGCACTCTTGGGAGTTGCTGGACTATCACATGAACACTTTATTGAGTTTATTTCAACACCAAATCCACACTAGTCTGGAGTTGAGGAAGTTGTTGCATGATCTCATTATTGATTTTTGCTTGACCCAAACTAATGCTCACTGCAGAAGAGCTTCTTGCAGTAGCTCTCTCCCCTTCGCCCATGCTCTATTGGTCTTCACTACTTTCTTCATCCTTTCCACTATCCTTGTGAATAGTTGGTCTAAGAATATGCCTCCCATAATTATACCAGCACATGCTTGGATATTCTCATCAAGAACCCGATAAAACTTTTCACTAAGGCGTCATCCACAATCTTATGCTATGAAATCATTCTCAAACATGGAATCACCTGGCAATTGCTCAAAGTTATTGATTTGGTCCTTTAGTTTGAGCTTTTGGAGATTGGAAAATATCTCTCTAAGAAGGATCTTTTGAATTTCTGCCTAACTGATGATTGAACTCTTCGGGAGTTCTGACAACCATATTGCTACATTTCCTATAAGATATAAAAGGGAACACTCATAACCAAACAACATCCATGGAGAGATTCTGTGTATCCATCAAACTTTTACACACTAATGCAACATTATAAAAGATGACTGTGAGGATCCTCAGAAGGTAACCCAGCAAACAAACCATGGTTCTGAAGCATTTGGAGTAATCCACTCGACACTATGAACTTAGTGTCTACCGGTAGTGGTGACAACACTATAGCACTTGTGAATCCATGGCCATAGGGTTCAACCAATATTGATTCCAACCATATGCATTCTCATTGAAATCCCTATGGTGTGGACTATTTTCCCTTAGTGGTGTATTCTCCTTTCTACCCATATCATCATCATGTCGATCCACGACTTCATCAATGACAATATCCATATTTGCTTGGGCTATTCTTCTTGCAACATAATAGATCTCAAGATTAATTAGAGCTAAGGGTCTGCCTTGGCTCCTTGTGTTAGGCACATACCTAGTATACCTTGAAAATGAAACTAAACGATAAAAACAAAAACAAGAGTAAAATACAAGAGAATTAAGCAATTAACACTTGAATTAACTATTGGTGAAATTAAGTCAAAACCTTGTCATATTCCCTGGCAACAGCTCCATTAATTTTGATCATGCTCAAGTAGTTACTCTCATTTTGAGGATAAACTAATCATTGTCAAATCTACAACATAACCATAGGTTAGTGTCGAATCCCAAGGAAATATAGAGTTTTGCCACGTTGATTCACCAACAATCATTTCAAAAATCAATTAGCTCTATTCTCAATTAAAGGGGAGGGGAATTTGAAAGAAATTATAAGAAACTAAGACTATACTAACGAAGAAAAGAGACAATCAAATTGCAGAGCAACTTGGAAAATTGTGTTCCCCATGATTCACTAACTCAACACCCTGGATAACACAACCTAAATTAGATATTACATGCAGGATGATAACTTAGATTCTTCTAACTATTGGGCAAAGGTGAATGTCAAATTTCACTATGGATCTTGGACGACTACTATAGTTTGCCAATTAACCATTACCTATTGTCCCAGTAAACCTCTCCTTGGCCGAGTTTGGTTGATTAGACGAGAATACATAAATCAAATTCTTTCACCTATTTTCCTTTTCCTCTTCATCACTACTCTGATCGGGATCAAAACACTAGGCGAGGTCTAATTTTGGCCACCATAAAAGAATAAGCAAAATGAAGGAAAATAAATAATACATGCAAACACCCAACTCACGAGGCACAAATAATCTAGGTTATAAAGCTAGCTGCTCATGGTTCCCACAACACCTAAGTTGTGAGGGTTTAGTTAAAGAAAACAAATAACGGATGAAGCACACATAGTTGAGAAATTACCCAAGAAGAATGAAGAAGAAGGAAACCTTTCTTAGAATCATATGCTTGAATTATGAAATTGATTTGCAACTGATCCCAAATCTCCAAATTGATACACTAATTTAAAACCCTAGAATATTCTAAAGGCTTCTCTCTCTAAAATCTCTCTAAAATTTTTTGTAATAATCTACTTTATAAAAACCCTAAAATATACTACTTATACTATTTAATAAAATATCCTTAAAATAATTAGAAAATTCAAGTCAACAGTTGTTACAACTCATAGCTGTAGCTCATGAGGTGACCTACGCACCATAATCGGGCTATCATTATCCGCACTTGGCATTTTAGACTTTACTGCTATGATCCATCTCTATGAGTTAATAATTTGGTGTACAATTGTAGTGCCTTCTCTAATCCATGCTTGCATTTCTTGGTCCAATTTCAATCAACATTGTTAATTACTACAAAACCCCTTCTACATGTCGTAGTAAGGGTTACGACACGTACCTTGAGCCCGTATGACTGAACATCAATTTCTCAGATTTTGGTTTTGGATACTATTAATCGCTATGATCATCCCCCATAGCTCGTAGCTTTGGGTATGACTCATAGTAGGTCTTATAGATCCTCAAATTTGACAAAATTTGCAACTTTTTCCTAAAATTATGCCAATCTATATTTTTTGTAAAAATAAACACAAAACACATAAAAACCATAATAATTCACATTGAGAACACACAAAATCCTTTGTTTTAGGCACCAAATGTATTGTATTTTGACAGCACATCAATGAGCTATTTATCATATTCAAATTATTGTTATATGGTATTTATGGGTTCATATACAAATTATGTTTACTAACCGCTTTTGATGGAGGAGTAGGGTTCCTCGTTATTTTAAGCTTGTGTTGATTTCTCTTACCTAGTCGATTGAACCTACTGGCTATATTTCGGTGTACTAGCCCTTGCTTATTTTTATCCTTGTAGATCAAGCACAAGGACCCGCATAAGGTAGGTGATTCACTCTTTTAGACTTTCCTTATCCATCCTGATCCTACTAGTAGGGCTCAAACTTTCAGTTGTCATGGATTCTTGGGATTTCATTTACTTTTGTTTTCAGACTTGTATCAGATTTATGAGACAACCTTCTATTTAAATTGAGACATGTGTATTTATACCTGTTTATTGCTTAGATGCTTGTATAGTCATGAGTTTAGATTTTGGTAGATTTTTATGTTATGTTAAGATGACTTCCCTTTCATTTCCTTTTATTTTAGTTGTTATCCATTTTGGGTCATGAAAAGTTTGATATCAGAGCTATAGGTTCATTAGGCTCATGCGTCAAGAGCAAGGTGTCTAGTAGAGTGTTGCGGATTAGTGTCTAGACATCCACACCTATCTTTGGGAGGCTACGGATGCTTAATAGGAACATTTTTTCACATCTTATTTCTATTGGTGCATTTTTCATATCACCTATTTGAAGGTATCTAATCTACTCCCTCTACAAAAATGCCAATTACTCAATCCCATGGCTCAGTGAGCTAGCTTGGGTTGTCATAGATTCTTGGGATATCATTTACTTTTCTTTTCAGGCTTGTATCAGATTCTATGAGACAACATTGTATTTTAATCGAGACGTGTGTCTTTATACTTGTGTATTGATTAGGTGCTTATGTAGTCATAACTCTAGATTTTGGGAGATTTTTATGTTATGTTGAGATGGTTTCTCTTTTATATCCTTTTCTTTTAGTTATTATACATTTTGGGTCATGAAAAGTTCGATATTAGAGTTATAAGTTCATTTCGCTCATGAGTCAAGAGCAGGGTGTCTAGTAGAGTGTTGCAGATCAGTGTGTAGACATCCACACCCATCTTTGGGAGACTAAGTATTCTTAATAGGAAAAGATTTTCACATCTTCCTTCTATTAATGCATCTTTCATATCACTTGTTTGACGGTATCTAATCTACTCCTTCTATGTAAATGCCAATTACTCAATCCTGTCGCTCAGTGGGAGAGCTTGAGTTAGCTTATGTGATTCCTACTCAAGGTCAAGGTAGATTTTATGATAGAGCTAAGGCCGACGGATTTCTAGAGGTGCAGCACCATCTAGGGGGCATACACGATTGGCTTCTCCAGAGCCTTTTATGGTGCCAAATGGGCCTACTGATTCTATTCCACTGCCATTAACTCCATCCCCTACACTATCAGTGCAAGAGTTACTTATGCAGTGATTGTCTAGATTAAAAGTTGCTCTTCAGCCCTAACTAGTATTGAGATACCATTTCTACCACACCAGTTGGCCCTTCTAGTGACCTAAGCTAGCTATGGTACTGTGGGACCTTCTTCAGCTCCAACAGCCCCTCCTAGGACTGTTATTACTCCACTTTAGGCAACTAGACTGACTTTGGGTTCTCAATTTTAGAGTTTGGCCATTGCTCCATCTAGTTTACCTCCCTTGTTGATGGTGCTACCATCTTCTTCCACCCCAATAATGTCTACAATGGAGTAGAAGAGCTTTGAGAGATTTGTGCAGCTGGCTCATCCGCGATTTGATGGAACTCCTGGCGATAGAGCTTATGTTTTTCTATCCAAGTGCCAGGACCAATTGTGTAGTCTAGCTATTCTTGAGTTGTATGGGGTTACCTATACTTTATACTATTTCAACAACCTTGCCAAGTAGTTGTGGAGGTTAGTTTTTGCTCATCAACCTGTAGTATATTTGGCAATGACTTGAGAGCAGTTCACGTGGATAATTTTGGAGAGTTTTGTACCATAAAGCCTCCGACACAACTGTAGAGATGAGTTCGATCAGATGCAACAGGGTTCCATGTTTTTTGCTGATTATGAGGCTAGATTCCATACCTTATCAAGATATGCTCTGTCCAATATTCTTACTAAATTTGAGAAGATTCAACGGTTTGCCAATGGATTGGTAGGGTATCTTCAGGATGCTACAACTTGCATAGAGCACTTTTCAGAGTGTTGTGGATCATGCTCATAGGATAGAGTGCATCATGCACGAGAGGTGAGGTGGTGGGAAGTGATTCTGTTAGCATGGTTAGTTTAGTGGACACCCGTCACATGATAGAGGGTTTGAGAGGTAGGGAAATCAGGGCCGGGCAGTTTAGGCAACTTTTTCATCGTCTTACAGTGTTTAAAGATCTATGCCTACATAAACAGGCCATGATATTTGCCTTGGTTCATCTAGATGTTGTGGTACTTTGGCACAATCATATCAAGACAGAGACCCCAAGGCTTGTTATATTAGTGATAAGGTTGGGAAATTTGCCAATCGTTGTCTATATGGGGTATTTCCTACTTAGCCTTCAGTACCTCAGACGTAGCCAGAGACAACTCTTAAGGAATGAGGGGTGATGCTAGAGGAGATTGTGGTATAAGAAAAGGTGGAGCCCGTGGAGGCCCACAAGCTAGGGGTGGTCGTAGAGTTTGCTATGTTGTTCCAGATAGGATTGAGGCAGAGGCCTTTGATGTAGTTATCACATGTATTATTCTAGTACGCCATAGTTCATCTTCAATTTTATTTGACCCAGGCTCTACTTATTTCTATATGTCAGCCTATATTGCTTCTAATGTTAACATTATGTGTGAGTTTCTTGCTGAGCCTATTTGTGTATCCACCCTTGTAGGTGAATCTTTAGTGGTGAATTTGATATATTGAGGTTGTGTTATGACTTTTACATAGAGAGATACTTTTGCTGATTTGATATTACTGGATATGGTAGATTTTTATATGATGTTGGGTATGGACTAGTTGTCGCCATATCATGCTATTCTTAACTATCATGCGAAGAGAGTTACCTTATCTTGCCCTGACTTGCCTCAGTTGATATGGACTAGAACACCTATTTCCTATCCTACGGGTGTTATTTCTTATATGCATGCTTGTAGATTGGTGGGAAAAGGGTGTTTAACATATTTAGCTCATGTTTGGGTTGTTTCTCAGAAGTCCCCATTAATGAGTGGATGTGGGAGAGAGTGAAAATGGATTTTGTTATAGGTTTTCCTATGGCCTTCGGAAAGTTTGATTCAATTTGTGTGGTTGTTGATCGATTGAGCAAGTCGGCACACTTCCGACCAATAAAGACTAGCTATAGTTAAGAGCAGCTTGTTAGGTTATATATATGGGACATTGTTAGATTGCATAGTGTGCCAATATCAATAGTATCAGAAAAAGGGTATGTTTTTACATCTCATTTTTTAGGGCTTAGAGCATGGTTTGGGTACCAGAGTGGATTTGAGTTCAGCTTTTCACTCTCAGATGGATGGTCAGTCAGAGCACATAATTTAAGTGTTGGAGAATATGCTTAGCGCCTGCATTATTAATTTTGGGGCTTGATGGGACCATCACTTACCATTGGCAGAGTTCGCATCTAACAACAATAATTCCAGCATCCAAATGGCACAATTTGATGCCTTGCATGGCTTAAGGTGTAGATCACCAATCAGATTGATTGATTCAGGTTCGACTGATGTCTTGGTTGTTGATTTGGTTTAGGATGCGATGGACCAGGTCCGACTAATTCAGAACAGACTTCTGACAGCCCAGAGACGCAAAAGAGTTATGTTTATAAGAGGGTTAGGCCTCTTGAGTTCTCCATTGGGGATAGTGTTAAGTTGAAAGTTTCACCCATGAAGGGTGTGATGATATTCAGGAAAAGGGACAAGCTTAGCAATAGATTCGTTGGTCCTTTTGCGATTTTAGTAAAGTTGGTAAAGTAGCCTGTTAGTTTGCTTTACTACCGAGATTATCTTTTGTCCATCCATTTTTTCACATTTCTATACTCTGGTGGTATATTCAAGATGAGTCCTATGTGATTTCTTATGACTTAGTTGAGTTGGGTCCAAATTGTCTTTCGAAGAGGAAGCTACGGCTATTTTGGATACGAAGGTCTGGAGATTGAGATCCAAAAATATACCTTCTGTGAAGGTTCAGTGGCGGCATTGTTCTATTGATGAGGTTTCTTAGGAGTTGGAGTCTGAAATACAGGCCAGATATCCCAGCCTTTTTGAGGCTTCAAGTACTTCCTTTTTCTTTACGTTTGGAAATGAACATTACTTTTATTAGTGAATGATGTAACAAAATGGTTGGTCATTTTAATACGATTCTTTGGTCCTATTTCGAACCATTTGAAAAGATGGAACTGGAATCCTGGCTTTTAACAGTTGAAAATATGAATTTTGGAACTTTTTGAGGCTTAAGTTACTGAAAAACTGAACTTTTGTATCATTTTGTGTTTCAGAGGGCGGATTAGGGGACCATTTATTCCATTAGCTCCACAATGTCTAAATTGAACTATGAGAAGTTACAAAATTGAATTTTGAGTTAAAATGAGGGTTTTAGGCCCAAAGTTGTGATTTTAGTCGTTTCTGGGACCAAAGTTTGACTTTGGTCAACATTCGAAGTTCGGAAGCTTGGATAGGAATTTCAATAGTTTCACTAGTTCCGAATGGTGAAACTAATGATAGAGATGGTGTCTGAATATTTTTTTGGAGTTGACAATGATAGTTTTGGTATTTTGAATTTTAAACTAGTTTTATCGACCTGCATTGGTAAATGTGGCGAGGAGTCCATGAAACTAATTTATAATGATTTTGTTAAGTCAGAATTGTTTTTCAGGTGTGGATGCATATTTTTTCGTGAAATTCTTAGTACAGATGTCTTTCGAGGGTCCATTATGAGTAGGGAAGTTGGACATGATTGTTGGATTTTGCTAAAATCTGGTGCAGGTGGATTTCTTCTCCGCCATCGTGGAGGGTGTGTCCTGTTGATCTCTGCACTCAAGAAGTTGTGACATATTTGATCCCCATGTTCGCGGGATGGGCTCCGCGATTGTAGAGTAGTTTTCATACCCTGAAAGTTTTAAACTCGTAAAACACCATTTTTACTCTATATTCGAGCTTCCAAACTTTTTGGCAAGATTTTGTAGAAAGGTTTTCGAAGATTATTAATGGGTAAGTATTTCTAACACTACACTAATCATTTTTTTATGAGTTTTCTTTTGATTGTCTTTGATTTCATGAAATTGAACACCCAAAATTGGGGATTTTTAGACAATGTTTTTCAAACTTTAAATATTGATATCCCATTTAATTTAAGCTCTTATATTATGTGATTTTCACCCATAACCCTATTTGTCATAGAGAAATTGACTTTAATGTTATTTTCCAACTTTGGGAACTTCAGATTTTAGACCTAAAATTGATATTTTGCCTCTAAGCCTAATTTATACCATTATGAGTATCAAAATACTTCTTTTGATGAGTAGTAACTATTTTTGATAGTGATTGATACTATCGGGGTATCGATTTGAGGACTTAAGTTGATTGAAAGGTTGTTCCACTATGGTTTTGATATCAAGGTAGGTTCAGCTAATCTTTTGGGATTGGATTTGAGTTATTGAGCATGTTCATATGATGATTGTGTAAATAATTTGTTGTGTTGAAGTATTAGGGAAAGTGGTATAATAGATGATTGTGTAAATGATTTGTTGTGTTGAGCCGAATTGCGGTATAATTTTGATCTTACTGATGAATTGAGATGAATTATGATGGGATGATGAGGACTTAAGATAAAATGCGGATCAAATGAGAGTTGTGACACTAATTGAGACGAGCTAGGTCTGGTATTATTGAAATGCTTGCATAATTGGGATGAGTAAGGTCTGGTATTCTTGATATACTTATATCGTTGGTACGTGTTAAGTCTTATATCATTGATATATTTTTATATTTGTGACGAATTGTATCCGATAATATTGATATTCTTGTATTCTTGGGATGAGTAAGGTCTGATATTATTGACACTCTTGCTTATTGATATAACTATGATGACCTAAAATACGATGACGATTTGGGCATTAGTTGTGACAATTGATATTACTCCTTGAAAACATATGATCGTTATGAGTTTTATGCCTCAATATTCCTTTTGTATTGTTATTCCACATGCTTTCATGAATATTTGGGTTGCAGTGTTGATATACATCTATGATCTGTGGGTTGTATCATCCCTTGACCCGGGTAGGAGGCAAGGGCATTATGATTCACATTGGTACCACCTCCTTGACACACGGAGGAGGAAAGGGTGAGATTTATACTTCATATACTTCGAGCATGGGCTGCTGGTGAAGACTTAGCATCATGATATCCCTTGACCATGGCCAGCTGGCAAGTTTCTGGCATTCTAATATCACCTTGACCATGGCATTCTTCAAGACTACGACACATGTGGTTCTTATTTGATGGGTTGAGCATCATATTCATATTATGGTTATGAGGTACTTACGGATTCTTGAGGATATCTTAGTTCATTATTATTATATATATTTTTGTATCTATTAACTTTTTTGGATGCAGGGATAGGGTTCTTCGTTATTACATGCTTGTTTCGATTTCTCTTAACCTGTCGGTTGGACTTATTGGGTACATTTTGGTTTACTCAACCCTACATTCTTTAATCCCTACAAATCAAGCACAGGGACCCGCATAGGATAGCTGATTCACTCTTTTGGACTTTCCTCATCTATCCCTATTGTACCGGTGGGATTCAGACTCGAGTTGCTGTAGATCCTTGGGATTTCCTTCACTTTTCTTTTTAGACTTGTATCAAAATCTATGAGACAACCTTGTATTTTGTTTGAGATGTGTATTTATACTTATGTATTACTTAGATGTTCTCGTACTCATGATTCCAGATTTTGGGATATTTGTTAGGTTATGTTGAGATGGTTTCCATTTTATTTCCTTTTCTATTAGTTGGGACCCATTTTTGGTCGTGACAGGTTGTTTGCAACCTCCACCTTATATGTCTCACATTCTCCAAAGCCTCAAGTACAAACTCGGGACCAATTAATGACAAACCATCCCTTGGTTTGAAGTTGGAGAAGTGTCATTGATTGATCTAGGTTAAATAGAATATCATGAGCAATGGGCTTTACTCAATATCATCTCACTTAGGCCATCAATATTTGGACACACAATTAGCCTAGGTAACGAAGTACCCCATCTGCCCCTTGTATGAAAATCTCAACCTTCTTTTGAGCCACTAACATTTTCAAATCCACCAAAGTAGGATCTATATCTTTCTTTGCTTGGTGATATGCTGTCAAAATGCATCACTTTTAATACTTACAACTTGGAATTTTGTGTGTTTCAAAGCGATGTTAGAAGGCTTGATGTGATTTTATGTTTGTTATTTTGAATTACAAGATTCGGCATGATTTTTGGGAAAAGTGTTGTAGCTACTAAATTCTTTATGATGTACGAAACACTCTATGGGCCGTGAAAATTTCCATTAGTCGTACAGTTCTTTCGTGGTTGAGATCCAGTGAATGGCCAATTTTCTTATGTTGCATCCATGAACTATCAGATGAGGTATGGTATTTTATACGAGTCATGGATTAGGTTTTATACCTTGAGGACGAGAATTGGAGAAGTTTGTGGAAAGTTGTCAAGTAAGACGCTATACGGGTCGTAAGTTTGAATACGGCCCATAGAAAGGTCTCCCAGAGGTGATGCGTAGTTTTGAAGAATGAAGACAATGAAGCCCATGTATGGGCCGTAAAACTTTGTGCGGCCCGCAACCTTGTTCGAACGTCCTACCGAATCCAGTTTTCGTATTTTGTTTTGAACTTATATTTTAGTTATTCTTACCAGGTTTTTTAATTTATTTTAATACCAGAACGAAGAGAAAAGTGCAAATAGACATACGAGACACTTGGGAAAACAATTTTGTGATTTTTAACAACATTTTGAGATTTTTAGTGTAAAATTTGGGATTTCTTGTTCTTAACTTTATCATCATAAGTGCTTAATTAAGTTATTTTATATCATGATGTGTCACGACCGAAGCCTAGGGCCTACACATGATACAACAAATGGGAACCCTAAGGGACCCCAACAAGCCTTTTAGCATATTAATCATGTATCCTTGGTCGCGGATGCATAGTAAACAACAACAGGAGATAAAATAAAAAGTGAAGCGGGACTAAGGAAAGTCTTTGATAATCATTAAATTGTAAAAGAGTCAAGCTTAAGCATAAGTACATCATAACATTCCAACAACTCCTCTAACATAGAGTGGAGAGGGGGCTAAGACGTTCTCTGGGTCACCCTCATAATAACAAGTGTTCAACATGAAGAAGTATCAATATAGCAAGAGTAATAAATATAGTTTCCTCGAACTTAAGGATTCACCAAATCTCACTTCAAAGGATCGTACTAGTGACGTGGAGAATGATCAAGTGGTGCTCTGATCCCTACATGGAAACATCATGTAAGCATAGAGTATGTATTAGTACGTTAGAATGTACTAAGTATGCAGAATGCAATGCAACAAGCCATAAGCCAATATAGTTAAAATGTATAGTAATAAGCAATAAATAAGTGTAATCTCAATATGGCCTGCATGATCAATGCTTAAAGTAAAACATGCTTGTAAATCATTTAACTTGCATAGAACATAATACATATGTGGGAAGAGACCCTAACCGACAACAAGTAAGACCAATCGAGATGCAACTTAGAATCCTAATGGTTACCCCTCATTAGTAAAGAGGTGGTCTACTTGCCAAGGTAGACCATATTTCACCTTATGGGAGCTTGTCCCATTTCGGAGAAGTAACCCTTGGAGCATTTTTGAAGCACATTTTTGGAGCATTTCAATATCTCCCCTTGGGAACATTCATGTACTAATATCAATGCATAAGAGAAGTAACCACGAAGATTTCAGCCAAACATAAATGCAACAAATGCACTTAAATATCATTTCAAAAATCTCAACATGAATGTCAAAAATCATTATAAACTTGCTACCATGAACATAAATGCACTAAAAGAAAATAGGTGTTTAAAGAGGACAAATTCAATCACTAAAAATATAAATTCGGTCATTATTAGTCAATGACTGGTAAGAATCCCGTCGTCACCGATTGTTAGTAGGTCTATCGTTAAAAGTTAACGACCGGATTAAATTCCTTCATTAAAAGTTAACGACCGGATTAAATTCGATCATTAAAAATCCTTTAACGATAACCAAAATATAGTCATTATATCTTTTTTTCAGCAATCAAATTTTTCTTTCACTAATTGATATTCTAGTTATTAAAAGAAAAGGGCAAGTCCAATACACTTTCGGGGAAGGGTCCAACTACAAGGATCTATTGTACAGTAGCCTTACCTTGCATTTATGCTAGATGATGTAACCAAGATTTGAACCCGTGATCTTCTATTCACATGACAACCACTTTACCAGTTATTTTAAGGCTCTCTTAAGTTTTATTTATTAAACCTTAATTATAACCACAAATCAGATCAGCAAAAGTGCAAACTGCATATGGATAAACACACACAAACATACAAATATATGCACATATGAAAATACAATATTCGTATAAAATTTTATAGTTCACCATAAAAAATGATATTGCGTAAAGTTACGAAAATGTAGACATACAAATTTGTATGATATTATTTTTTAACTCTTAGTAAAAGAAAAACTACAATATCTTTAAATAATTTCTGAAATATGAAATGCATTCTTCCTGTGCTTCAAAAATTTTCTGTCGCTTATATTTCTTTACACTTTCTCTGAGAATTGAAGAATCTATCAAAACATAAGTATAAAAACTTCATGTAAAGTTATTAACAATACTCCTAATAACTATTATCTGATTTTTTTCTTTTTCGATAAAATCAAAGATTAACCGCAATGAATATAAAATTTACTTTTTTCACAACCAAATAAAAAGAAAGTTGGGTTTCTTTGTTCTAGACATAAAGTTGTTTGTTTTGTATTTTGCACCTTAAGTTATTGACTTTTTGCACATTTATTCATAGATAAAACCCCCAATTTCTTTCAATTTCACTTTTTATGCTAATGGTATTCACCAAATATAAATAATTCAATATCATTAAAATTATTATGAGGTACAAATCAACTATATCATCTTAAATTTTAAATAAAAAGAAAATTATGATTTCTTAATTGATTAGTTATTGATTATATGTCACGTAAAACTTCTTAAATTTTCTCTTTGTAAAATTTCATGTTATACTTTTCTAACTCGACCAAATGATATTTATTTGTATACACCTGTTAGTTTCACAACCAATAATGAAAAATAATTGATACAATATATATTTTTTTATTAGAAGAAACATTATTACTGAATACTGATTCTTAAGTCTATTGATAAAGGTAATTTGCAAGTGGAGAAACATCTATCCTCTTGAGAAAATTACTTACAACCAAATTTATTTAACTTTTTTACCTTAAATTAATCTCACAAGCTCATAATTATATATCTAATATTATTACTTCTATTTTTATTTCTTTGTTTCATTATAATTTTTTGTTTTGACCTACTTCATCTTGCATCTTTCAAAATGTCAAGTAAAGATGAATAAATTGTCTCTCAAAATGAAAACATATATAGAAACTATATCAAGAAAATATTTAATTTAAAAAATAATTGTGCCAAGAAGATTGTATTTAAATACTTTTATAATATTTCAAAGTTTCATATAATTGACTATAATAAGAATGATGGATAGAGTTATTAGAAAATAATAGATTAATATTTTTTTATTAAACTTTTTTTTTATGAAATAAGAAAAATTATAAAAGATGGAGAATTTTTATCAAAATGATTAACAAAATGCCACATGTTATACTTATAACATAATTTGATCGGATCACTTTATGCTCATACTAATTATTTAAAATATAATTTTACACTAACTAATATATTTCAACAATGGGATGTTATGTGTTTTAATAATGAAATTTGTCCCCTCGTTAATATTGGATTAAAATTTATCTTTAATGACTAGAAAAAGATTTAGTCATTATAAGTGTATTTATAATGACCGAATAAATTGGTCACCATAAGTATATTTATGATGATCGAAAAATTTTTTTCGCTATAAGTATATTTATGATGACCAAAAAAAATTGGTCACTATAAGTATATTTATAACGACCAAAAATTTTTCACTATAAGTGTATCTATAACGACCAGATTTGTGTTCCTTCTTTAAGAAATGGTCATTAAAAGTCTTTTTTCTTATAATGATGCGTACGAAATCATATGAGGGTTGAAACTTAAGACTTGAAATCAAATAGGGGACTTAAATTAGTACTTTCGGCTTGAGTAGAAAGGAAGAGATATGGATATCGCTTTCTAATGTCCGCCTTGGCTTCATATGTGTCACTTCCAACTTGTTGGTTCCTCCAAAGGACCTTGACGGAAGCTACATCCTTTTTTCTCAACCTCTTCACTTGTCTATCCAAAATCTCCACCAACACCTCCTCATAGGTCAAATTATCTCCTACAACACCTACAACATCCGAGGGTACTATGGAACTTGGGTCACCCACACACTTTCTCAACATGGGAACATGGAATACCAGATGAACCATGCTCATCTCCATAGAAAACTCCAATTTATATGCAACCTTGCCCACTCTCTTTAAAACTTTATAGGGATCCACAAATCTTGGGCTCAATTTTTCCTTCTTGCCAAACCAGACCACACCTTTCATGGGTGAGACTTTCAAATAGACCCAATCACCAACCTCAAACTCAAAATCTCTTCTCCTCATATCGAAGTAGGACTTTTTCTACTTTGGGTTGTTTTCAATTTTTCCCTTATTATCCTTACCTTCCCCATGTCCTCTATGACCAAATCCAGACAATGCAAAGTCATCTCCTCCACTTCAAACCACCCAACAAAGGATCTACAACGTCTACCATATAAAGCTTCAAAGGGAGTCATACCAATGCTTGAATGGTAGCTATTGTTGTAAGAAAACTCAATGAGTGGAATATGTTCATCCCAACCACACTTAAAATCCAAAACACAAGCTCTAAGCATATCTTCGAGAGTTTGGATAGTCCTCTCGGCTTGACCATCCATTAGAGCATGAAAAACCATGCTAAGATTATCCTTGGTACCAAGACCTCTTTGGAATGACCTTCAAAATTGAGAAGTGAATTGAGCACTCTGATTCTAGTAACCAACCTTACGGGAACTCGTGCCATTTTGGGGTGGATTTCATGATAAAGTGCATTAAATAGATCTACTAGTATAGCAAGGGTAAAGCATAATCCTCTTTTTGCACATAGTTTGAGGAAAGGAGTATCGAACCTTAAAGATAGTCCACACCAACTTCGAATCCTTCGGTGCTAAGTTTGATCCCATGGAACACTTGAAATAATCATAACCTAATAACTTGTAAGAAACATGACATGTGTATCTCTTAAAGATACTTAACCTCTAATGGTGAGCCTAATTTGAAACAAGAGAGTAGATCATAATCATACATGAACACTTGCTTTAACATGAATGACTCACAAGAGGTAAAAAAAAACTTAAAATAGGGCTTAACTTGATGCTTGTAACATCATAGATACTTTTCATGAATTAAATACATAATTGAAAGCCCTTAATCATCATATAGTCACTAAACTTGCACATCATGAAATACATCATCAATAACTTGAAAATTCTTGACTTGACATTTTATTAAAAACTTGGTGGGTTCATGATACTAGTTCAAAAAAATCATGCAATTCGAGATTTAAATAAGATGAGAAAACATAATGCAAATCAACCCACCAATATGTAGTAAAACCCCCATGTAGGATACCTTGAAATCCATCACCAACTCTCTTAATAGATCATAGTTTTATAGCTCAAAACATGCATAGTCTCAATAGATAAAATCAAATCATGGTATAAGATTGCAATAGATAGTCATGCATAATCAATCAATATTTCGTAAAACCCTCAACATAATTTATACTCTTAATGTATAATAAAAGATACCCATAGATGATACAACTTGAAAACATGCAAATTTTAATAAAAAGAAGATTGGGCTCCATGGGTGAAAGGACCCAATGGATGAAACACACAGACCTACTTTTTAGGATTCCTTGATGTAAACTTTGAAGAGACTTGGAGCTGGGATTGAGCTCTTGAGATCCAATGTGAGCTTGAAATTCTTCGATTTGGATGGGAGTTTTGATAAAGTATTGTAGATGTTTTTTAGAGAGTTTTTGAGTGATATGGAGTTGGAAATATCTAGGTATGGGTGATTTTACGCTTAAGTGGGCATAGGGATATGACCCCAATGCCCTTGGCCGAAAAAGATAAAATGAGGATGAGCTAAAACTGCTCTGCAATGGGTCTGCATCGCGGAGCCATCGCACACATCTGCTACTTTAAAAATAATTTGTGAAAATTATTTTTTCTCTACGGGTCTTTGAAAATCCAGGTTATATGCTTCTCTCACTCAATTTTCCCCCTAGTCAAGAATATGAAGTCAGATTTTGAAATCATGAATGGATTTTGAGAAATAGGAAAATTATGACTATCGGCATTTTCGAAGGACATTTTTGGAGTGTTTCATCATTCTTGCATCTACAATGATTTTACATAGCTAAATCCACAACTAGGGTTCTGGGAACCATGAAGAAATAACAAGGTAAAATCAAACAATATGTAATTCTTGGAATGTGTGCATACATGTATTAATTATTTTTATTCATTTTGATTGCTTTTTAATGGTGGCCAATGTTAGACACCGCCTAGTTGTTACTAACTGGAGCAAAGGTAGTGATAAACAGGAAAAGAGATTAATTAAAAGGATTGGATTGACTTCTTCTAGTCTAATCAACAAAACTGGATCAAGGGGAGGTTGTAATGGAGTAATTGGTAAGGGTTAATAATGTCTCAATGCGGGGATGGATCAAATCACATAGTGAAATTTACCTCTCGCATGGATCAAAGGTTTTGATAAGCTTAACTTACCATTTTGCATGCACCACACTAGAAAATATTAAGATTATCTTATAATACCAAGTTAGGAAATTATGGGGAACACAATACCCTAGTTATTGTTCTCGCTGGTTTCACAACACTTGTTCTAGTTTAGGTTTACTTTCTACATATTACAAACCCCTCCCCTTTCGAGAGATAAGTCGGTTTATTCATGTGATTTTCTTGCATTACTCCAAGTATACCATATTCCCTGTGGGATTTAACCCTAACCTTGGTTAGGTTATATATCTTGACAATGACCGCTTAAACCTTCAAAAAACAAGTTGTAGCTTGGGAGACATCAAGATTTTGGCACCGTTTCCAGGGAATTCGGCTAGGCTAGTTTAGTTTGAGTAATCTAGGAGTTAATCCTTATTTATCTCCTTATAAATTTTTTGTTGTTTTTGTTTTGTTTCAGCATATAGTTGTAGTGTATGCACAACACCCGAAGTTGAGGCAGACCCTTAACTCCATTTGAACCTGAGATCTAGAAGACACTAAGGAGAATAGCCTAGAACAATGCAAACAATGTTGCAAACAAGTCAATGAATACAAAGTGAACCAGAACAATGATAATAATAACCCACCTTCAATTTAGCATGTTAATCCACCATCGTAAGATCTTTAAGCCACTGCTCACATATGGAATCAATATCGACTTGATCTTATAGCGATGAATGTCACTGAAGCTATTGTATTACCTCCATTACTAGATAATAAAAAGTTTGTCATTTTGAGTGGATTACTTCAAATGTTACAACATTATACGTTGTTCGCATGACTACCATCAGATGATCTGCACAACTATCTATATAATATTGTCTTCATGTATAAGAACATGATGGAAAGATAAAACTTATCTGTGGATATCACCGGGCTCTTTGTCTTTCCATTGTCACTGACAAGTGATGCGATGCTATGGTTATCTGTGTTCCCATAGAGTTTAATGAATAACTAGGTAGAACTACAGAAGAACTTTTTTGAGAGGTTCTTTCTATGGTCAAAAAAGCTTAAGTTAAAGAGCTAGATCAAACACTTCAAGTAGTTTCCTGGTGATTTGATCAGCACCATGTGAGAGAGGTTCAAAAAGTTCCTAATGAGTGTCCTTGACCACAAGGTCATGAGCGATGCCTTAGTGGAGATCTTCTATCAATCCATTGATGAAAATAGCCAAGCTATTGTTAACACTATCATGGGAGCCTCCTTTTTTGATAATCCATTTCCGGTGATTGCTAAAAGGTTAGAGAAAGTGGTGAAGGCAAATCGTGCATGGGGGACGAGAGACATGTCAAAAACTAAGAGCTTGTTCTCAGTCAATGCTATTTCAGCATAGGCAAAGTAAATAGGGATATCATGCAAGATCTTTCTCGAATTAGTAGTAATGTGGAGTTATTGATGAAGCAGAACCAAGAATGTGTGAATGCAATAGCTCATAAACCATCACGAACACCGATATGTAAGGAGCCTTACTATAAGGAGGACACTTTCTTATTCACTAGTCAAATGGAGGGCTTCAAACTAACACACAAGGGTACAATCATGATTATTAGTGTCATGTCAAAGAAACCAAGGTCAGAACTTTACTAGGGACAACGTTTTCAGAGACAATACTCGAGGAGGTTACTATGACAGTAATAAAGGCTAGGACAAAAATGTTGATTGGGGATGCAAATATGGTTATGGAAATGTTTCATATGTGCCAGCATACGATCGAGATTATGGTGCTAGTGGTTCTCTAATTGAGGAGATGTTCGACGGACTGTTGAAGAAGTTTGACGTTCTAGATGAGACCTCAAAGGGGATGAAATAATCAGAAAATTGAGTATCATTCTATTGCTGTCAACTCAATTAAATAAGCATCAGAAAGGTAAATTGCCCAGCGACATAGTTCAGAACCCAAAGAATAGGGTCAGTGTACGGCAGTAACTACAGTTAGCGGAAAATAGACTATCGACCCTCTTATGCCAGTTGATAATGATGATGTTTGTGAGGAGATGGTTGAGAACAAGGATGAAGTGACCGAAGATGCTCGTGCCAAGGATGGGGTGAGTGATACAATAGTGGCACCACAGAAGTTAAAATCCATTCCTAGACCTCCTCCTCTTTTCCCTTAGAGACTCAAAAAGAAAGAGAAGAAAGGTAAATACAAGCACTTTCATCTCAATGATGAAGAAATTTTCCATCAACATCCCTCTCATTGAAGCATTAGACAAGATGCATGGGTATGCAAAGTCCATGAAGGTCTTGGTCACGAAGAAGCAAACTGTGACCCAGGAGCTCTGCCAAGAGCTTCAGTATTGTAGTGCCATAGCAACAAGGTCCTTAGTGCAGAAGCGAGATGATCCTGGAGCATTCAACATGCCCTACATCATTGGAAATTTTGAGTTTGCAAGGATATTATGTGATCTAGTCACCAACATTGGTCTAATGCCCCTTGCGGTGTTCAAGAAGCTAGGCTTGGGAGCCTTTAGTTGTATGAACACGTGATTGTTAATGGTTCACAAAATAATGAAGAAGAATGTGGGGATACTATATGACATCCTTATCAAAGTGGAAAACTTTATTTTCCCCATCGACTTTATGATCTTTGATTGTGAAGTTGACTTCGAAGTCCCAATCATCTTGGGAATGACCTTCCTAGCCACCAGGTGAGCACTAATGGATACAGAATTCGGCCAAATCTAGTTTCGATTGAATGATAAAGAATTCGTGTACATTTATCAGTCGATAAAGAGGCCCAACAACTTGAAGATATAAGTTTGGGCAGTTGGTGAAGACTGAGTAACCAAGTTCTCCAAGACATGTCATGACAATAAATCAGGCACTACTTGGGAGGCGAGCCAAGATATTTGATATAATAGTAGCAATTTTGTTCTATTTTTGGGTTTTTGGACTTATAGGTAGTTTAATTTTATCATTTTAGTTGTAATTTTTGAACTCTGGACTGGTGGCTTATAAGGTAACAATGTGTTTTATGAAGGATATGTAGGTACAAGGGTATGTTAGCCATCTTGTTCTGAATAAGCAATAATAAGTGTTTCGACGACGGGTTCTATGAGACGTGGTTCACATCACAACGTGTACACTGATTCGTAGAGCATATCCAGTGAGCAAAATTGCTGTGCACTCTAATACAGGAGACAACTATATGTCCCGTATGGAAAACTATGAGCCATGAATGGGGCTTGTGAGACCTAGGTAAGATTCCTCAAAATGTCTATGTGTTGGGGGCTTCTACGACCCATGCTACGAACCTTATGTCAATGTACAATGCGTAGACGGGCCTGTGAAGCCAATATACGAGATTAGGGCTTTGGAATACTACAAGACCAGATTCTACAGACCATAGAAATCTCCATGGCCTATAGTCATGGTTTCATAGGGCCTAGGCCCAATTTTTACCCGATCGGTCGACATTATATAAGAGGGGTAAATTTGTACCTCTCATTCCTACTAAATTCCCAAAAAATACCCTAAGCATTTCTCCTAACCCATGACTATGATCGTTGTTTAGTAAACGTCTATCTTTTTTAGTAACTATCCAGCAACATTCAAGCCACCTAGGGTTCCACCCATTTCAGTCTTTCCCATCAATTTCACAACTTTATGATCCAAAATTCGGTATGTTCTTTCCTTTAATTTTCATATATTATTGAAATTAGTATCATTAGGTAAAGTTTTTGATAGGATATGATATTTTGAAATTCATGTGCTCAGAATAGGTGTTGCCCTTGTATGTGAAATACTATTTTCTTAACATTGATTGAGTAGTCACCTTTGCTTTGAACTATGTAATGTCAAAATGTGTATTTAATGTGCTTGATGAAATTGGTCGTGTCGTATTTGATTGTGTTACTTGAAATCATGTAGTGTCATTGGAAGTACATTGAAATGACCCCAAAAAGTTCCTGAGAAAGGACCCCAGAAGTGCCTAGAATCATAATTTTCATATATCAAAAAATTCATGCGTGATATCGAAAATTCAACTTCATATTCTTGATCGGGGGGAAAATTGAGTGGGAAATGGGTCTAACCCCAATTTTAGAGCAACTGTATCAAAATTTGAAATTCCAAAGTGGCGATTTATAGAGAGGACTTCGCATCCCAGGCGCAACACGCTAGGGGCACCCCTCAGTGTTATTTTTGCCAAGTTTTATCAGTTCGGTCCAAGGCTTTTGGGTCTTGGGCCTAAGTCTTCCCATATGTTAAAATACCTATATTTAGTCATATCTAACCTTCATATCATACAAGACATTCCCAAATACTCTCTCGAACACTTAGACAAATATTTCACCCTAAAATTCAAGTTCCAAAACTCATCCGGATCTTAAGAATTTCACTCAGGCTTTAAGTCTCCATTTCCAATCTTCATCAAGGAATTCTCCAAAGCTAAGGTATATGGGTTTCAACCATTGAGTCCTTTCACCCACGGTGCTCAAGTTTCCTTTTTACATAGCTCTCATACTTCTAAGTTTATTTACTTATGGGTCTTACTTAATATGAATTTTACTATAAACTATATTGGGGTCTTGTAAAAGTGTGACCTTTTAAGCATGTTTTGAGTTATGAATCTTTAATCTATCTTGAATTTTAATGAAGGATGTGTATGTATATTGCATTAGGATATTACAAAGTGTTGGTGGGTGGTTTTATTTTAAGGTTTCTTGTATAGTTTTACACTAGCATTACATAGCCGTCAAGTATTTATTAAATGTCCGGATTATGTTTCTTGAGTTGTTGAAGGCCTAATGCATGGTATATGAGTTAAATGACTTTATGATGATAAAAGGATGGTATATATGTTTTTATTTCATGAGAAGTATCTATTTTGTTGTGTGTTGACCATAGCTAATTGAGGGGTTATGCCTCAATCACCTTGGATGGGGGTGGTAAGCCATCAACAAATTGAGGGATTGACACCTCAATCATATCAGATGGGAGTGGTAAGCCATAAACCAATTGAGGGATTGACACCTCAATCATCTCGGATGGAGGTGGTAAGCCATCAACCAATTGAGAGGTTAATACCTCAATCATCTCGGATGGGGGTGGTATGCCATCAACCAATTGAGGGATTAATTCCATAATCACTTCTAAGGGGTAGTCTACCTTAGATTCCAAGTACTAAGTTGCTTAGTCTATGATGATGGTCTATTCCTACATATGTAATACGATCTATGTATAAGCATGTTTACTTGTCTATTCCTACATATGTAATATGATCTATGTATAAGCATGTTTACTTCAAGTATCATCTATGCATGCCATATTGTTATATGTTCATCTATTGCCTAATTATGCATTTTGACCATGTTGCCTATCTATTGTTGCATTTTATCCTACATACATAGTACATTTAAACTTAGTAACACATATTTTATTCCTACATGATGTTACCATGTAGGAACTAGAGCCCCACTTGATCATCCTCCTCCTCCACGTGGCTAGTGCGATATCTCTCAAAGCAAGTTGGTGAGTCCTCAACTTCGAGGACATACTTCTCTTGATTTATGCTATGTATCAAATCTCTTTTCTTTATTGTATGCTTTGACTTTGAGGGTGTTCTTGGTTACTTGTCTTAGCCCCTGCTAAGTTCTATGTTTAGAGTTGTTGTTGGACGAGTTAAGTAATCATGCTATGAGCCTTGACTCTCTTTGACTCTTTGATGTTTTATGATATGAAAGATGTCCCTTAGCCCCATATTCCCTTATTTCTACTCTCTTATTGTTATTTAAATGCTACTATGACCAAGGATTTGTAATGATGTGTTAAAAGGCTTGATTAGTGTCCCTTCGGGTTCCCCATTCGCCGTGTCATGTCTAGGCCCTAGGCTTGGGTCGTGACAAACTTGGTATCACAGCACTGGGTTTTTAATGGTCCTTGGCATGCAGTATACCATGTCAATTAGAGTCTTATTCATGGTCGTGTTGTGCACCAAAACTATGAGTAAGAGGTAATGAGGCATTTTAGGAAATGCTTCCCTTCTTCTTACTTTATGTCGTTCTATAGAAGTTAAGGTAAGGTTTTCCCTCTAATGATTGTTCTAATGCTATACTATATAATGCCTAACACAAGAGAAAAAAGATCCCGCATACCTGACGAATAACTGGCTCATGGCGAGCTCCGAGATGCTCTCACTTTGCTAGCTCAAGTTGTGGCTAATCAAGTCAACCAAGGGGCCCAACCCCCTCATGCTCCTACTCCAGCATCTCGGGTGAGAGACTTTGTGAGGATGAACCCACCGAAGTTTAGTGGGTCTAAGGTGGATGAGGACCCTCAAGAAATTATTGATGAGGTATACTAAATGTTAGCTATCATGGGTGTAAGGTCAAAAGAGAAGGTGGAGTTGGAGGATTACTAACTCAAGTGGGTGGCCCAAATATGGTGAACGTAATGGAAAGAGGAGAAGGAGAACAACAACGTGGTTCTATTAGAGGAGTTTAAGGCGTCTTTCCTCAATCGGTTATTTCCTCTTGAGCTTAGAAAGACCAAAATGGTGGAGTTTATGAATTTGAAGCAAGGATCCATGAGTGTGAGGGAGTATACCCTCAAGTTCAACCAACTCTCTAAACACACTCCGCACTTGGTTGCCGACCTAAGCTCTAGAATGAAAAAGTTCATGATGGCTGTATCTGACTTGGTGAGTGAGGAGCGTCGGTCCGTTATGTTGATTAGTGACATGGATTTGTCCCGTTTGATGACTTATGCTGAACAAATGGAGGGGGAAATTTTGAGGAAGAGAAGGGGTCCTGAGGCCAAGAAGGCCCATTTTGATGGTACATTCCAAAGTCCCAAGGGTGGCCGATTTCATCAAGGCCAAGGGTCTTCTCATGCTGCTAGTGGGAGGTTCGCTAATGACTACCCAAGACCCCAAAAGGGTGGTGGTGTGATGCCTAGACTCACGTGTCCAAAGTGTGGTAAGGGTCATGGTTTCCCATGCTTGAGGAATACCAATGCTTGTTTTCGTTGTGAGGAAGCAGGCCACAAGATGATTGATTGTCCACGAAACAACAAGGATAAAGATGTTCGTCCATAAGGTTGGGGTGATAATGTGGTTCCTTTGGGTAGAGGAGGACAACTGGGTGGTGCCCCATGGCATAATCAATTTATGCTCCCATGGGAGGCAAGGGGTTGATAAGGAGGCTGATGTCATGACCGATATATTAAAGTCTTTCACTTTGATGTATATGCATTGATAGACCCGGGTGCCATACTTTCTTTTGTTATTCAACTTATTGCCAAAAAGTTTCATGTTGAGACTAAACTATTGTTTGAATTTTATGAGGTGTCTACTTCTATTGGTGCATTCATTTTTGCTAGAAAGCTCTACAAAAATTGTTCCATTTGCATCTTGCATAAAATATTGCCTTGTGATCTTTTTGAGTTGGATAGGGTTGATTTTGATATTATTCTTGGGATGGATTGGTTGAATGCATGTTATGCCTCTATTGATTGTAGAACCCGTAGGGTCAAGTTCTAATACCCAAATGAACCCATCCTTGAGTGGGAGGTTCATGATTTGGTGGTCAAGGGTAGGTTTATCTCTTGCATTAGAGCCTAAAAATTGATTTCTAAGGGGTGTATCTATTATCTTGTGAGGGTTAGGGATGTTGAGTCCAAAGTCCTTCCTATAGAGTCAACTCCGGTGGTATATGAGTTCCTTGATATCTTTCAAACTGAACTTGTTCCTATTTCTCCTGAAAGGGAAATATACTTTCGTATATACCTCCTTCCCGATACTCAACCCATTTCTATTCCCCTTTGTTGTATAGCCTCGGATTCCCTTATTTCTACTCTCTTATTGTTATTTAATTGCTTTCGCGATCAAGGAAGTGTAATGATATGTTAAGAGGCTTGATTGGGGTCCTTTCGAGTTCCTCATTCACCGTGTCATGTGTAGTCCCTAGGATTGGGTCGTGAAAAGTTGTCAGGATATAGTGTGAATGTGTAAAATGACGTTTGATGGGGTAGTGCATAATTGTCGAATGTGGGGCATCAGGAAACTTGTTGGGAGTTGTTTAGGTGCATCAAATCATTGCTTCAGTGTTGAGAGTAATGGTTGAGGTCTGTTCAGAATTCCATTTTGGGACCCATTTGATGGGTTTAGAAAACCCAAGCTGCTGGAATTTTCACATCATGAGTGTCTTTTACGCCCATGAAGTAATCAATGAGCCATAGTTGTCCCTTGTGAGTGTTGCCAATAGCCTAGGGTTTCTGAGATTCCATCCGATGAAACCTTCTATGGGTCATACTTCAGCCTACAACTCATAGAATATTCTATGAGTTTTACCTAGTCTCATAGGTGTAGTTCTACAAACTGACTTTACTTTTCCCTTCTACCTACAAAGGCCTTCTACGAACTGTTGTTTTCCTTATAGCCTGTAGACGAGCCTTTGTAGGTTATACTGTCACTTCTTTGGTAGTCTCTTATTTTTCATGCCTATATTTAGGCTGATAAATTTGTTAAATGTGTGCTTTTCAGGCACCATAGACCCAAATCCCGAGAAGAGTGATATTCAAGACATGCAACGACATTTGAGAGATGATCCCTCTAACGCCCAGGGCAGTTCTGAGGCCAGTTGATCTCTCGAGAACCTTGAATTCTAGAATGATATAGGCACCTAGAGAACATAGACATGGGTTGCTACCAGACAGTTAGGACAGCCCCAAACACAGGCCATTGTGGTCCACCCTCCCTAGTCTAACGAGAGAGGTGGCAGGGGTAGTAGTTCAATGTAGAGGACTTCATCTAGAGAGGGATCCGAGTCTGGATATGTAAAGGAGTCAAAGTCAGAGTTATCTATAGAACATCGAGCACTAACCTCAGCTCCAGATGCATTATATAACTAGTGGTGTTTGTAGGGCATGCATCAGATTTACTGAGACGACATACAACAGGATGAGTGCGGCCGCAAAGCCTACACCATGTTCTATGAGCCCCAGATTCTTAACTCTAGGAGCCCCAGATAATTATTCAGGACGGAATAATGTCCCCAGGCTCTTGGACACCATTTCTTGATATAGATTTTAGTTGCTAGCAATATCATTTGGGATGTACTCCCAGCAGATGGCTTAAGAGTTCTTTGCATCATATGCCATCACGGTCCTAGATTCGACCCATTAGGGGAAGAGACCGCTCACTCAACCATGGTTGACACACATGAGGGTGAGAGGAGTATAGGTCGACATATCATAGGCCGTTATCCACCGTATGTTTAAGTACGAAGCGCTCAGGACCACAGCTAAGTTAGACCACAGACTGGTGCAAAGTCGGGACAGTGTCTTAATGTAAGATCAATATTGATAGGATATATATATGAGATGGGCCGCTGATCATATTGCTGAGTTGGGCTAGGATCCTATCATGACCTAAGTGTAGGGCCTAGACGTGATCGGAGAATGGGAAACTCGAAGGAACCCCAAACAAGCCTCATAGCATATCATTACACATTTTCGATTGCAGAGGCAATTAAAATGACAGTAAAGATAAGCATAAACAAGGGAAATTGGGACCAAGGGAGCAAGAGAGAAAGAGAGAATAATACTTAAATATCATAGATGAGTCAAGCTCAAGCATAATACATAGCTTGCCCAAAAATACCTCTAAACATAAATAATTAGTGGGGGTCAAGACAAGCAACTACTCTCACCTTTATAGTCAAAGTAGCAATAAAGAAGAGAATATCAATACATAGCATACAAAATATAGATCAACGTCCCCAGAATGAGGACTCACTAACTTGCTTGAGAGGCAATCAAACTAGCCACATGGAGGAGGATGATGGCCAAATGGAGCTCCGGTTCCTACATGGTGACATCATGTAGGAATAAAGTATGGGTTAGTACATTTTAATGTACTAAGTATGTTGGATGCAATGCAACAAGAGATAGGCAACATAGTCAAAATGCATGATAATAATCAATCGATAACATAATAGCCATTTACATTTATGAAGGATGCTTGAAGTAAAACATGGTTATATAGAACGTATTACATAGGTAAGAAGAGACCATCATAATAGACCAAGCAACTAGTACTCGGAATCCAAGGCTTAGCACCCCCTTAGGAGTGATCGAGGTACCAACCCCTCAACAAGTTTAATGGACTTAACATCCTCCATCAAAGTGGTCAATGTACTAACTCCTCAACAAGTTTAATGGACTTAACACCCTCTATCAAGTTGGTCAAGGTACCAAACCCTTCAAAAAGGTTATTGGACTTAACACCCTCCATTAAAGTGGTCAAGGTTCCAACCCCTAAACAAGGTTGTGGTTAATATGTAGCAATATAGAAGCTTATCGTGAAACTAACACCTATGCAACATACTTTCATCATCATAAATTCATATATTTCATATGCTAAGCTTTAGGCCTTCAACAAGGCAAGGATCATAAATCGGACATATTATCAAACACTTGGCGGGTGTGTAGTGTTAGTGTAAAACTATGTAATTCAAGAGTGAAGACATGAGTAAATCCAACGTAAAACCATCAATCAATACTTGGTAACACCCTCAAATAATATACATCAAAACCCTTCTTCAAATCTCACAATAGATATTAGATTCATAGCCCAAAAATTAGTAAAACAGTTATAATTTGATAAACTCCAACCTAGTGTGTAGTGAATTTTATAATAATTAAGACCCATGAGTAAATCAACTTTAAATCATGCAATTTACGGTAAAAGCAAGCTTGGGTATCATGTGTGAAAGGAACCCATGAAAGAAACCCACATGCCTTATCCTTTGGAGAATTCTTGAAGAACATTGGAAATGGAGACTTGAAGCTTGAGAGAAAATCCTTAGATCTGGATGAGTTTCAACCTTGAATTTTGGAGATGAAATATTTTCTAAATGTTTGGGAGAGTATTTGGGATTGTCTTGGATGATATTAGGGTTAAATAAGGCTAAGTAGAGGTACTTTCATGCATGAGAAGGCTTAGGCTCAAGACATAAAAGCCATTGACCAAACTGAAAAACTGGGTATGAAATAACACTGGTATGCATCGCGCCACAGGCGTGCACCACACACTGAAAAATGCTTACTTCAAAAATTAAAATTGTAAATCGTTCACTCTAAAATTGGGTTAGGCACTATTCCCACTCAATTTGACCTCTTGAACAAGAATATGAAGTCGGATTTTGAAAATAACATACGGATTTTGAGATACATGGAAATTATGATTCCAGGCATTTTCGAGACACATTTTCAGGCACTTTTTGGAGTCGTTACAATATCTCCCCCTTAGGAACATTCGTCCCCAAATGTCAAAGAAACATACAAGAGATTGTAATCATAAAACGGTCAGCCCCAACAAGAATGCAATAATATACTTTAAAACACCATTTTAAAAATCTCAAAATAAGTGTAAAATCACCATGAACCCTTTCAACGTAAACATGAATGCATGCAAATGATTTAAGGCTGGAACATGAGATATAAAATGACAAAAAGGAGTTTAACATGTTCTCATAAGCTTGAATCAAATGAAAGAGGTACGGACATCACTTTTCCATGCCCGCTCTGGCTCCTCGGAAGACACTCTAGACTTGATAATTCTTCCAATGGGCCTTGATGAGTACCACATCTTTTTAATCAAAATTCCATCCTTCCTTCCAATACCTCCACCGGGACCTTCTCCTGTGCCAACTTATCCCTCACAACATCCACATCCTCAAGAATCCTATAACACTTGAATCACCAACACACCTCCTCAACCTAGAAGCATGAAGAACCGAACAACCCATAACCACAACACTAGGAAGTTCAAATCTTTAAGCAAGCATACCAATCCTTCTCTACACCCTATAAGGACTCACCACTCTAAACTCATTGCTAACCTTAATCCCACATAGCCCACTTGGTACCATAAACTACCATCTCCCCCTTGATAGACAAACTCCACCTTATCTCTTTCACCCAAAATCTCCAACTCTAATAAGGCAAAATCAAGGCTTAGCTTAATCTAGACCCCTTCAACCAAAGAATATTTTGGAACCATTAAGAATACTACACTACCATGTTCAGCTTCCTGCAACTTAATCCCCAATCTAGCTAAACGATGGACTTTTCAAGTCACCTCTTTGCCACCATCATCAACACATGCTAGGCTACTTAGACCACCGACCACAACATTAGACTTACCAGAAAAAATAATGCACACTCATATCATAATCCCTAAGGAGTGCTTACCACCTTCTTGTCATCCTCAACTCACACCTACCATATTTAGCAGCAACCTCTCATCTCACAAGACTTGCAACATAACCCCAAAAGTGTTCACAAGCTCTCCATAAATCAATGTTCCACCACTAGAGGCCACCACAAATATATTGAGGTAGGGTTTTAAGACCCTATCAATGAAATCCACAAACCTAGTCGGTGCATAATTCAACCAAACAACTCCAACAGTACTCAATGTGCTCACTACTAATTTGAAAAGACACTTCGATCACCTATCCTCATCCTCAATTGGGGAACAAAATGTGAACTACAAATCAATCTTAGAGAAGTGACTGGCCCATTGTAGCTGACCAAATAAGTCAACCACCCTAGCCATCATATTACAACCTTACGGGTCCTACACACATTGGAAGCACGCTATGCAAGTAGCCAAACCACCTCAAGACCTCCAATCCAAGAAACTAAGTCTAACCAACATCGCAAAACAGGACCCTATGCAATAGGATCATAAAAAACCCCTAAACACTTCTAGCAACAACAGACTCACATAACCATATCCTACTAGCGACAAAAGGAACAATGAAAAAAAGTAACCCCGGAACCATCAAAACATGCATAACAAGATCAAGAAAAGCCTTAACATACCGGTGATATTATGGGGCACCTCTTCCCCACCTTGCCTGTTTTGAAGAGAATAGAACCGATTATGTCTTCGAGCATCCACTTGATTAACATCACCACCTCTACTCTTTTTACGCCTATTCCTATCTTGTGACCCTCCTCTCTACCACCACAACAAGCATTGATTTTCTTCAAGCACGGGCCATCGTGGTGCCTACATACTTTGGGCACCTATCATAAAGTACCACACTACTACTACCATTGGAGCTTCGGAACTGTGCTCCACTATGGGCCTTCTTGGCCTCTTTACCTCTCCTCTTCGTCAACTTTTCCTCCTCCATTTTCTCAGCATAGGTCATCAAGTGGTCCAAATTCATGTCACTTATTAACATAGCGGACCGAGACTCCTCATGCACTAAGTCGAATACTCAAATCACGAATTGACTCATCCTAGACCTTGGATCGGCCACAAATTAGGGAGCATATTTTGAAAGTTGATTGAACTTGAGAGAATACTCCCTTACACTCGAGGAACCTTGCTTCAAATTCATGAATTCTACCATCTTAGCTTTCCTAAGCTCAAGTGGGAAGAACTGATTAAGAAAAATTGCCTTGGAATCCTCCCATAGAACCACATTGTCAACCCCCTTCTCTTTCTTCCATTGATTAAACCATATTTGTGGTACCCCTTTGAGTTGCTAAGCTACCAACTCCGCCATTTCCTTCGTTCTAACTCATTTGATAACCAATACCTTTTAGACCTCTTCAATGAACTCTTTAAGGTCCTCATATACCTTTGACCCATCGAATACCGATAGATTCATCCTATAAAGTCTCTTACTCGTGTTGCCAGAGTAGGAGCATGAGGGGCTTGGGCCCCTTTGTTGGCTTGGTTAGCCACAACTTGTGCAATCAAGATGAGAGAATCTCGGATTTCATCGTGAATCGATCCTCTATCTTGAAGATCTTGAGCAGTGAGAGGAGTCGGTTGCTCCTGGGGATGCAGGATCTTCTTCCCCTTATGTTATGCATGATCTAGCATATCAAAGAACAATCGTTAGGGGAGAAAAACTCACTTCAACTCTATAGCATGACTTAGAACATGAAGAATGGAAACATATCCTAAAATATCTCATAGCCTCTTACTTATAGTTGTGGTTCACAACACAACTATAAATAAGACGCTGATCGATACGGTGTGTTGTACTCTAAGGATCTAAGAACCTAGTGCTCTGATAACATCTTTGTCATGACCTAAGCATAAGCCTATATAAGACGGCGAATGGGAAACCTGAAGGAAACCCAACCTAACCTCATAGTATATCATTACACGAAGCACTTTAAATGACCAATAGTGATAAGCATAAACAAGGGAAATTGGTACTAAGCGAGTGAGAGAGAAAGAGAGAATAATACTTAAATATCATAGATGATTCAAGCTCAAGCATAATACACAACTTGTCCAACAAAACATCTAAACATAGATACTTAGCAAAGCCCAATACAAGCAAGAAGGCTTACCATCATAGTAAAAGTAGCAATAAAGAAGACAATATCAATATATAACATAAGAAATACAGATAATATCTTTGTCACGACCCAAACATAAGGCCTAGATATGACCGGCGAATGGGAAACCTCAAGGAACCCCAACCTAGCCTCATAGCATATCATTACACACCCTTTGTTGCAGAAGCACTTTAAATGACCAATAGTGATAAGCATAAACAAGGGAAATTGGTACTAAGGGAGCAAGAGAGAAAGAGAGAGTAATACGTAAATATCATAGATGATTCAAGCTCAAGCATAATACACAACTTGTCCAACAACACATCTAAATATAGATACTTAACAAGGGCCAAGACAAGCAATAAGACTTACAATCATAGTAAAAGTAGCAATAAAGAAGACAATATCAATACATCACATAAGAAATATAGATCTACTTCCCCGGAATAGAGGACTCACCAACTAGCTTGAGAGGAAATCGAACTAGCCACGTGGAGGAGGAAGATGGCCAAATGGAGCTCTAGTTCCTATATGGTCACATCATATAAGCATAGAGTATGCATTAATACGTTTGAATGTACTAAGTATGTAGGATGCAATGTAATAAGAGATAGGAAACATAATCAAAATGCATGATAATAATCTATAGATAGCATAGTAGCAATATGATAGGTATGATGGATGCTCGAAGTAAACATGCTTATATAGAACGTATTACGTAGGTAAGAAGAGATCATCATAATAGACCAAGCAAATAAAACTCAGAATCCAAGGCTTAACACCCTCTGGTAGTGATCGAGGTACCAACCCCTCAACAAGGTTAATAGACTTAACACCCTCATTCAAAGTGGTCAACATACAAACCTCTTAACAAGGTTAATGACTTAGAACCCTCCATCAAAATCAAAGTGGTCAAGGTACCAACCCCTCAATAAGGTTAATGGTTTAACACCCTCCATTAAAGTGGTCAAGGTACCAATGCCCCAATAAGGTTACTGTCAATATGTAACACTATTGTGAAACTAACATATATACAACATAGTTTTATCATCATAAAGTCATATATCTCATATGCCAAGCTTTAGGCCTTCAATAACTCAAGTATCATAAATCAAATATTTTAGCAAACACTTGGCAGGTGTATAGTGTTAGTGTAAAACTATGCAATCCAAGAGTGAAAACACGTAAGTAAATCTAATGTAAAACCATCAATCAATACTTGGCAACACCCTCAAACAATATAAATCAAAACCATTCTTCAAATCTCACAATAGACTTTAGATTCATAACCCAAAATATTGTAAAACAATCACAATTTGAAAAACCCCAACCTAGTGTACAATGAATTTCATAATAATTAAGACCCATGAGTAAATCAAATTTAAATCATGCAATTTAGGGTAGAAGGATGCTTGGGTATCATGGGTGAAAGGAACCCATGAAAGAAATCCATATACCTTAGCCTTTGGAGAATCTTTGAAGACGATTGGAGATGGAGACTTGAAGCTTGAGAGGAAATACTTAGATCCAGATGAGTTTTAGACTTGAATTTTGGAGATGAAAATATTGTCTAAGTATTTGGGAGAGTATTTGGGAATGTCTTGGATGATATGAGGGTGAAATAAGCTAAGTATAGGTACTTTCACGCATGGAAAAGCTTAGGACCAAGACTTAAAAGCCTTTGACCGAACTGAAAAACTGGGCAAGAAATAACACTCGGGCGCATCGTGACACAGACGCTGACCACACTGGAAATTGCTCACTTTGAAAATTTAAATTGTGAATCATTCTCTCTGATATCGGGGTTAGAATTTCTTCCAACTCAATTTGACCCCCTAAACAAGAATATGAAGTTGAATTTTTGAAATAATGCATGGATTTTGATATAAATGGAAATTACGATTCTGGGCAGTTTTTAGGCACATTCTCGGGCACTATTTGGGGTCTTTACAAACTTTGAGTGGGTATTTACTTCATCGGTGCCTATAGTGAAGGCGTACCTCAACTTCACCGATAAATATTTGTAGGTTATAGATAGATCATAGATCCGGACCATACATATAGATAACACCCTAACACCGAACCGTGCAATACTGGTTTCCATCATCTTGGATGGCTATGACATTGACTGGGCTTACCGGATTGCGAAACAGATTCATGTGGTGACCCCAAAGAGGTCCACCTTTCTCCCCTTCTAGTGCTTGATATATCATCTTTGTATAGTGCGAGGATGAAAATCCTTCACCACTTTGACACTCCAATCATGGTTTAGAGGATATTGGATACCATCCTGATAAAGGCTGATGAGAATACAGTGGCCATCTGATGAGCATTAAACCCTCCTATCCAAATGCCACAATTGTTCACCGCAGTGCCACAGTCTGAGCCTCCACCTTCTTCTACAAAAGTTGCTCCTACTACTAAGGGGTCCCCAAAGATCAAGGATGACATAGAGAGGGGGCCCACTACTTTACTACTGCAGGAGAGGAATGCCTGCATAATCTCTACCTATTGTCATGGTATAAATGTTAGCAGTGTCTATTCAAGCCCTGACGCAGAGGTAGGCACGTACTAAGTCCCTGATGACTCAATTGCTATAACAGCTTTGACCGTGGGTTCACAGGCCATCTCAGAGGCTGAGGTGCATATGCGGACGCACTTTATGGCTACTACGCGGGAGATACTTGCGCCAGTAGCAGCCGCATTGATGTATTTGAGAGGCGAGTAGATTAGAACCTCAGTTCAGCCCGACCTACCGACATGATAGTCATTCGGACGGAGATCCATCAACTCCGACCTAAGATGAGGGAAATAGTATCAACATTGATTGTATCAACATTGATTGGGCTTTCTCCATTTTATCCTATTATGGCTGTCGTTCATCTGTTAAGCCCTGAGGAGACACCACTCCACTCCATTGAGAGACAGCCCCACACTGATGATCTAGATGCCATAAGGTGAGCGATGGGGATGACAGAGGAGGTGAAGTTAGAGCTTGTGAGGCTTCGCTCCATACAGGATGAGGAGGCACGGCGGGCACATGTGTCAAAGATGATGAGAGATGTTAGACCCTCCGAATAGGTTTTTGCTATTAAGGAGACCACTAGGCAGGTTGAGGATGGTCAGTCCCGGCTAGAGACCACGCTTAGGCACCCAAGTATGTCTCTTTTGACCGTTGTGCTTAAATATTGTCATATATTGTAAATTAAGGACAATGCAAACTCTTTTCTATGAGGTGTAGGTAGTTATAGGGCTCAGTGAAGTCTAAGTAATTATGGCTATAACTATCCCAAATTTTGAGTCTGACGGGTTTTCTTACTTGTGTTTTTTCCCTAAGGACATTTATTTTCTGTTGAACTTGCACGCTTAGGATATGTAGGTAGTATTAGTAGTATGTAGTACAGAAGTCTATGACACATATTAGATTTTTGTAAAAAATGATACCCATCATGATTTTGTTAGATCGTCTTGATAATAACAATGTGAGATGATTGACAGTGTTTGTTCTAATAAGTGAGGTTTAATTATGATGAAAAGCATGATCTGAGTGTCTTTGCTGATAGTATAATCAGTGCCATGTGTGTATGAGCTTCTTTTGCTTAATTCTTACACTATGTTTACTTTAGAACTTGTCCTTTTACTCTAACTTAGATTATAGGTTAGTTGGCTAGAAAAGGATCTTAAGTTATTCTTCATATCAGTCCACATAGCCTAAACGACCAACCAAATGTGTAATGTATCCATTGATCCCAATATTTGAGTTTTGCATTACCTTTTTCTTTGTAAAAACCAAATTACCTAGCCTTGTCAAATCTGAAATCTTGAAATTGACTCTGGTCCTTCCTTGAATAATATGCACCTTGACTAAGGCAAAATGGTTATGTTGATGGTAACACCAAAAGTGGCCCTGGTTCATATGTTGGATATTGTGCATCTCCACTCACGCCAAAAGCCTAAGTTAAGGGTGGCTGGTGTAAGGGTAATCAAATTGAATGGGGTAGAAGCTAGTAATACATCAAAAATGCTGAGAAATGAATAGATGCCTAAGGAATGAGCTTAGAAGAAAAAGTATCTGAAAAAAGAAGGCGATGAGCTAAAAATGAGAGTAAGGTACCAAGAAAAGTTTGAAATAGGAGAAAGGGAGAATGAGTTTAAAAATGATAGTGTGTTTCTGGAAAAAGTGTAGAATAACATAGTGCAAAGGAGGGTCCTTAGTCACTATGTTCCCAATACATCATACCAAAGCTCCCTTGAGCCTACATTACAAGCTAAGAAAGTCCTATAAGAATCCAGTCCAAGTAGTCGAAGATCAAAGTTAAGAGTATAGGGGCAAGCATATAATATTGAGCATGGTGTTTGAATATCTATTGTGAGTGTGCATGATTTTTTTTATCCCCAGGCATCGAATATGAAAATACTATAATTAGTGGGATATGGCAATTCTTTTTGTGAGGGGACTTGCATTACACTATTGATTTTAGGCTATTATAGTGATTGTTGCTTAACTATGTTTACCTTATTTCTCATAGTGATATTGTCACATGTATTGATCTTCATTGGGTTGTTTGATGACTATCTGATATGCATTGATGAGTTATTCTGGGTATCTGAGCTTGATGTGGAGAGAATATATGTCATTAGATTGAGGTCTATGTGTTACTATATTACTTATGTAGATTGAGTCTGTCGATTAAGGACAAGAAACAATTTTAAGTTGTGAGTGTTGATGTTCTATCAAAATACACCACTATGATGCTTAAAATTTGAAATTTTGTGTGATCTCAAAGCGATGTTAGTGGGTTTGATGTGCTTTTATGTTTGTTTTTCAAGATTACAGGATTTGGCATGATTTTAAGAAAATGTTTTGCAGATGTTGAATTTTTGATAAAGTACGAATAACTCCACTGACTGTGGAAATCTCCATGAGCCGTAGAGCGATTTCGTGGTTGAGATCTAGTGAAGAGCCTATTTTTTTAAGTTGCATCCAAGAACTATCAAACGAGCCATGTAATTTTCTGAGTCGTGGATTAGGTTTCATTCCTTGAGGATTAGAATTATAGGAGTTTCCGGAAAGTTATCATATGAAACCTTATATGGCCCGTAAGTTTGATTACGACCCATAGAAAGTTCTTGTAGAAGTGATCCCAGTTTTGAAGAATGAGGAGCGACTACAAAGCGTAGGTATGAACAATAGAAGTTTGTACGGCTCGTAACCCCATTCGTAATGTTTGCTGAGTCTAGTTTTCCTAATTTTTTTTGACATGCGTTTTCGTTATTATAAAAGTTTTTTTTACTTTATTTTATAGAAGAGAATAAAGAGAAAAGTGTAGAGAGGCAGAGCAACACTTGGGAAAACAACTCTTGATTTTTAACAATACTTTGTGATTTGTAGTGAAGAATTTGGCATTTCTTGTTCTTAACTTTATCATTGTGAGCACTTAATTATGTTATTCTATATCATGATTCTTGCATCTACAATAATTATACATGCTAAATTAACAACTAGAGTTATGGGAACCATGAAGAACTAACGAGGTAAAATCGGATAATCTGTAATTTTTGTAAAGTAGCATGAATGTATTAAATAATTTTCTTTGTTTAGATTGCTTTTTAACGGTGGCCAACATTAGAACTCACCTAGTTGTTACTAACTCGATCAAGGTAGTAATGAATAGGTAAAAGGGTTAATTAGTAGTATTCGATTGATTTATTCTCGTCTAATCAATCATACTGGATCAAGGGGAGGTTTTACTAGAACAATAGTTAAGGGTTAGTAATTTCAAACTGCGGGGATAGATCAAATCACATAGTGATATTTACCTCTCTCCTGGATCAAAGGGTTTGGTAAACTTAACTTACTATTCTACATACGACACACTATAAATGTTTACGATTATATGGTAATACAAAGTTGGGGAATCATGTGGAGCACAACACCCTACTTACTGTTCTCACTGGTTTTATAACACTTTTTCTAGTTTAGGTTTGCTTTTGGCAAATTACAAACCCCCCTTTTTTAGGAGATAAAAGGTTAATTCACGCGACTTGCTTGCAAATACTCTGAGTCTAGCATGTTCCTTATGGGATTTGACCCTAACTTTTGTTAGGTATAGATCCTAACAAAGACCGCTTAAACCTTCAAAAAAGATATATCTTGGGCGACATCACTTGGATCTTCTTTGTCAATGATGACTTCGCTCCATTATGCACAAGAATACTACCAATAGTGAATTTCTCAATTTTACACCAAATTGCCCAATCGGTGTACATCCTCTACCAAATCCTTTCTATCATTCTCCACAGGAGCTACACATCTGATAGACACCATACTAAAATAGCATCGGCCATAACATTTTCTTTACCTAGATGATACAATACACTAATACCACACTGCTTAAGCAATTCTAGCCATCTCATTTTCCTAAGGTTCAAGTCTCTTTGGCTAAACACATATTGCAAATTTATGGTCAGTAAATATATCCACATGCACCCCATAGAGTATTATGACCAGACCTTTCAGATAATGATAGGTCCTCAAGATCCTATTAATGTACATGGTAAATGTCTTGATGCGAAAGATGACCGAATAGAGAGAAGGAGAGTATAAAATAGCCCCGTAGTGGGTGATGCTCACCAAAGCCTCCTACAACATCTACGAGCCCCTATGTCAATGGACATGGCTCCTACCTGAACCTACACAACTAGTAGATATAGAAAAGTAGGGATGCATACAGGTGAAAGGCACCAAGTAGGCATCATGAAATGATTGAGTGGCTTACAAGTAATATGATAAGAACAGACTTAATGAAAAACTGCGATGGTAGATATCTAATCCTAGGTCAGAGGGTAAGAATTTCAGAAGAATCATAGAACCACAACTGAACAAACCCACCCACAGTATGTTAATAACAATTGTTGTAATATGCAAAAAAAGTGTCAACCGCTAAGCCTATGTCATCAGGAGAATCCAGCTAAGCATAACTTGAAAAATCAACCAAGTAGAAATAGGAAGGACCATCTCATCAGGGCAAACCAATAAAGAGTGAAGCGAACTAACACAACTCGAGCAGAACCACATCATCAATAACAAATGATCAAGGTATAATGTTGCATGTGGTTGCAAGCCCCTAGTTTCTATGCATGTACACCAACTGGATCCACATAAGACTAAAAGGTATACACATGCAAAATCAGTTAATAGGTGTAGAGACCGTACATGATCACAATAGGTACAATATACAGTGTCACCTAGGGTCTCACACCTCTAACCATCACCCGAGATACCATGTATCATTTTTACTACACTGGCCTTCGGTTAGGGGAAAAAACATAAGTTAGCTGGGGTCTGGCATTAGGGTAGAGGAAAAATCATAAGTCAGTCGGGATAAGAAGTATGACAATCACTAGGAACTTCACCCCAGGAATAATCAATGATTTCAGGGAAGCCTCAGAAATAATTAACAAGAACTCCAACCTAGGAATAATCAAGTCGGTCATGGGAGTGTCAATAATAATCAATTAAACGATGAACCTTGAAACAATTATATGGGACTCAGCCCTCAGAGGCATAATCCATGGCACAAACACACAAGCATGGTCACAAGAGACTTGGACCTAGGGAGCATTACCTAAGTCTTAGACACACAGAAGTGGCCATTAGAGACTTAAGTCATAGGGATAGCTACTAGGGATCCAAGTCATAAAAATAGTCCACTGCACAACTGGTCTATTAAGATCTGTAAGTCTCCTATCAAGCTATGTGTATTGGTACAAATTTAGGGCCTGAACAATGCAATGCTAGGGTAGTGCTGGACCTAACCTAGGCCAAGGCCTAAAGCAAGATGATAACTAGGGGTATCTCTATTATTTAGAACCTGGACAAACAATCCAGCCAACAAGTATAACCAATAAAAAGGACAAAATAGTAGGCGACCCAACTGATACTATAATAATATCCCAACAACCATAGATAATCCAGCTAAAATTTTGAAGTATAGTTTGCATCTTACATAAATGGTCTCAATAGCATCGTCAATAACAAACACCCTAACATATTGGAAAAATTGCAACAGTAGAACCTTAGTGCATAGTTAGAACTATAATAGATCATCAACCTTCTAGATCATAATATAGATCCCATTAACGGACAACCAAAGCAAGTATACAAGTAATCAACCGATAATGCACATTACCAGAAATAACGCAAAATCATATCTGGCCTCTAATAGGTCTCTTACCACCTCTGCCCATTCTATAGTCTATTACTACAATAATTATAACCATCCTAGCTCCCACAAAGTCACCAAAATCATACTTAACAAGTATATTCTTATTCGAGGATTTCGAACAGGCAATAGGAATAGACAAAACCAATTAGATGTTTGTATCAACAAATGCAGTATGAAATCATGCCTAGTTGTCAACAGGTTTATCCTAGTGTTAGATAGCTATAGGTATCCAGAATAATAGTAGATAGTCTAGTTGATAACTGCAACAGTAATCAGAACAAAAGTAGTGCCACGACCCAAGCTTAGGACCTAGACATGACATAGCGAATGAGGAACCCGAAGGGACCCCAAACAAGCCTCTTAACATGTCATTACACGTAACTGGTCGCGAAAGCAATTAAATAACATAATAAAAGTAGATATAAGGGAAAAAGGGCTAAAGGGATACTTTCATAACATAAGCATCAAAACAAGAGAGTCAAGGCTCAATACATAACATGTCTAACAACACCTCTACTACATAGATAAGAGTAGTCACCAAGACAAACAACTGGCTCACCCTTATAGTCAATACATACATAAAAGCAAAATACTCTTAGTATATAACATGATATCATAGAAATTGTCCCCGTAATGGAGTACTCACCAACTAGCTTGAGAGAATTCGCAATAGCCACGTGGAAGAAGATGCTCAAGTGGGGCTCCAGTTCCTACATGGTGAAATCATGTAGGCATAGAGTATGTGTTAGTAAATTTGAATATATTAAGCTTGTAGGATGCAATGCAATAAGAGATAACATCATAATCAAAATGCATAAGCATAGGCAAAGACTAACATATAATAATATGGCATGCATGAAAATTCTTGAAGTTAATCATGCCTATGTAGAATATAATACATGTGCAAGAAGAGACCATCATTATGGAATTCATAGTTTATCAAGGTACAAACCCCTTGATTGATTGGTAGATCGTCTCACCCTACCACCCTTGGTGATTGAGCTACAAACCCCTCAATTTGTTATCAAGGTAAAAACCCCTTGACGTGGTTGGTGGATCGCCGCACCCTACAACCCTTGGTGATTGAGGTACAAACTCCTCAACCAGGTTACCAAGGTACAAACCCCTTGATTGGTTGGTAGATCGTCTCACCCTACCATCCATAGTGATTAAGTTATAAACCCCTCGGCATGGTTATCCAGGCTCTTAACCCCCTGAGTAGAACATGGTCAAATTCCAACACTATATAGGTGAATATCATAAACATATATTTCTTTCATCATCAGAAAGTCATTCAACTCATAAAGAATGTATTGGACCTTCAATTCCTCAAGAAACCATAATCAGATATTTTAGCAAACACTTGGTGGGTGTGCAATGCTAGTGTAAAACCATGCAATTAAAGAGTGAAATCATGCAAAAAATTTTAAAGTAAATCATCCCATTAAAAATACTTGGTAATACTATCATACAATATACATCAAAATCCTTTATGAAATCTCAACATAGATCTAAGAGTCATAGCTCTATTCATGCATAAACAGTCATACTTTTTCAAAATCCGACATAGTTCATAATCAAATTCATAATAGAAAATCCATATGTAAAATGAACATACAAACATGTATTTCAGGTAAAAATGAAGCTTGGGTACCATGAATCAAATGACCCAATGGTTGAAACCCACATACCTTAGCTTTGGAGAATTTCTTGAAGATGATTTGAAATGGAGACTTGAAGCTTGAATGAAAAGCTTAATATCTGGATGAGTTTTGGGACATGAAATTTGGGGTGAAATATTTGTCTAAGTGTTTGAGAGAGTATTGGAAAATTCTTGTATGATATGAAGGTGAAATATAGCTAAGTATAAGTATTTTCACGCATGGGAAGGCTTAGGCCAAAGGCCCAAAAGCCTTGGACCGATATAAAAATCACTGGTAACAAAGTACACAGGTCTGTGTCTGGGCCGCAATGTGGACCTGTCGTGGAGGAAAAATTTACACATGTCCGTGATGGTTATGCGTCACGGCACCATCGCGGATCAATTCTGGAAATTGAAATTTTGGGAATATGAAATTACAATTCGTTTTCTTTAAAATCGGGGTTAGATCCATTTCACACTCAAGTTGACCCCCTGATCAGTCATATGAAGTCGAATATTCAATATCATGCATGGATTTTCAAATATATGAAAATTACAATTCCAAGTACTTCCAACGCACATTTTTGGGCGCTTTTTAGGGTCTTTTCAATATCTCCCCCACGGGAACATTCATCCCTAAATGGCAAAGAAAGGTATATGAAAGACGTAAACATGACAATTTCATCCCACATAAGGATGCAACAATGCACTTAAACATCATTCCAATAATCTTAACATGAGTATAAAATCATCATGAACTTGTCAACTTAAGCAGGAATATATGCAGGTGTTGTGGACTAAAACTTAACTTGACATCACATAGGAGACTTAAATCAATACCTTAGGCTTGAGTGGAGTAGAAAAGATAAGGATGTCGCTTTTGTATGCCTACTTAGGCATGTCCGCTTCGGCCTCCCTAGAAGCGCTTTCAACTTCTTGATTCCTCCAAAGGACCTTAACGGAAGCCATATCCTTTTTCCTCAACCTCTTCACTTGTCTATCCAAAATATGAAATGGAACCTCTTGATAAGTCAAATTGTCTTCAACAACACCCACAACATAAAGAGGCACAAAAGCATTAGGGTCTCCCATAGATTTCCTCAACATGGATATATGAAATACCAGATGAACCTAATCCATCTCATTAGGCAATTCCAACTCATAAGCTACCTTGCCAATCCTCCTCGTTACCTTATAAGGACCCAAATATCTTGGACTCAACTTGGCCTTCTTATCAAAACAAAGCACACCCTTTACGGGAGATACCTTCAAATAGACCTAATCACCAAATTTGAATTCAAGATCCCTTCTTCTCATATCAGCATAGGACTTTTGGAGACTTTGTCCCTTCCTCAACCATTCTCTAATAATCCCAACCTCCTCGAGATCCTCCATAGCCAGATCAAGATTAAACAATTCAACCTCTCGAACCTCAAACCACCCAACTGGTGACTTACAACGTCGACCATAGAGGGCCTCAAAAGGATCCATATCAATGCTAGAATGATAGTTATTGTTATAGACAAACTTAATCAATGGAAGATGATCATCCCAATTACCCTTAAGCTCCAATACATAGGCCCTAAGCATATCCTCAAGTTTTTGGATAGTTCTTTTGGCTTGGCCATTCGTTTGAGGGTGAAAGGTCGTACTAAGTTTAACTCTTGTACAAAGACCCCTTTGAAAGGATCTCCAAAAATGTGAAGTAAATTGTGCACCACGATATGATATAATGGACAAAGGAACCCCATGCAACCTCACCAAGTCATGAATGTATAACCTAGCATAATCTTAAGCCCCATATGTGCTCTTAACTGGTAGAAAGTGAGCTGATTTCTTCATCGTATCAACCACAACCCAAATAGAATCAAAACCCTTCTAGTCCTAGGCAAACCAACCATAAAATCTATATTCATCTCCTCCCACTTCCAAATAGGATTCACTATGTCTTATGCTCATCTTTGACTTGTTTACAACTATGACAATTGGAAACAAATTTGCCGATGTGTCTCTTCGTACCTCCCCACCAATACACCTCTCTCAAATCTCGATGCATCTTAATAGAACCGAGTGAATAGAATAGGAAGAATGATGAGCCTCCTCAAGAATCTTTACTCTTAAGGCATCAACTCAAGGCACACATAACCTACCTTGGTATCTAAGGACATCATCTCCCCTTTGGGAGAGAACCTCCACCTTCCCATCTTTAACCAATGCCTTCAATTCTAACAAAGCGTGGTCAAGATCTTTCTTAACTTTCACATCCTCAACCAATGAAGATTTAGAACCATAATCAACAACAACAACACCATTATCCACCTCTTCCAACCAAACTCCCTATCTAGCCAATTGATAGACCTCCCTAGCCACCCCTTGGCCACCATCATCAATATGATCTAGGCTACCCATGGACACCCTACTAAATGCATCCGCCACCACATTAGCCTTACCGTGATGATAATGCACACTTATATCATAATCCTTAAGAAGTTCTAACCACCTTTTTTGTCTCAAGTTAAGATCGTTTTGAGTGAGGACATATTCGAGACTCTCATGATTGGTGAACACATCAACATGCACCCACTATAAATTATGACGCCAAATTTTCTAGGCAAAGACCATGGCGGCTAATTTAAGATAATGGGTAGCATAATTCTTTTCATACACTTTGAGTTGCCTAGATGATTGGCTATCACCTTACCATTTTGCATCAACACACAACCCAAACCAACCCTTGAAGCATCAAAATACACCACAAACCCTTCTAGCCCTTCTGGTAGTGACAATATAGGAGCGGTCACAAGTTTACCTTTCAATGTGTGGAAACTCTTCTCACAATCATCGTTCCATAAAAATTTGGCTTTATTTTGAGTCAACTTGGTCATAGGCAAAGCAATAGAAGAGAACCCATCCACAAACCTCTGATAGTAACCCGCTAAGCCCAAGAAGCTCCTAATGTCTGACAGGGTTAATGGTCTAGGTCAATTCTGAATTACATCCATCATCTTGGTGTCACCTTAATTCTATCGCCCGACATGACATGACCTAGAAAGACAACCTCTTTTAACCAAAATTCACATTTTTCATACTTGGCATATAACTTCTCTTCCCTCAATTATTATAGTACTACCCTCAAATGACCCAATGCTCCTCCTTACTATGTCAATAGATCAAAATATCATCAATGAAGACTATAACAAATGAATCAAGGTGGGGTTTGAAGACCCCATTAATAAGATCCATGAAGATAGTTGGTGCATTGGTTAACACAAAGGACATTACAACAAAGTCATAATGCTCATACCTAGTCCAGAAGGCCATCTTGGGAATATCACACTCCCTCACTTTCATTTGATGATACCCGGACCGAAGATCAATCTTCGAGAAGTGGCTAACCCTTTGAAGTTGGTCAAAAAAATTATCAATTCTTGGAAGAGGATGCTTATTCTTTTTGGTGACCCTATTAAGTTGTCGGTAATTAATACACATTCTAATAGACCCATCCTTCTTCTTTACAAACAACATCGGTGCACCCCAAGGTGATTAGCTAGGCCTATCGAAACCCTTACGCAACAAATCCCTCATTTTCTCCTTCAACTCCTTTAACTCTACTGGAGCCACTCGGTAAGGGAGAATAGAAATAGGTTGAGTATCGGGTAGGAGGTATATACCAAAATCTATGACCCTTTCGGGAGGAACACCGGGAAGGTCATTTGGAAAGACATCAAGGAACACATTTATAATCAGAACTGTCTCTATAAGAAGGACCATAGACTCTGAATCCCGTACCCTCGCAAGACAATTGGGACACCCTTTAGAGATCAACTTATGGGCTTTAATGCAAGAGATGAACCTACCCATGATCACCACATCATGACTCTCCCACTCAAGAACGGGTTCATTTGGGAATTGGAATTTGATCTACAGGTTTTACAATCAATATAGGCATAGTATGCATGCAACCAATCCATCCCAAGTATGACATCAAAATCCACCATTTCCAACTCAAAAAGATCACAAGGCAAAATCTTATGCAAAACACAAACAAGATGATTTCTATAAACCTTTCTAGCAACAATATGTGCACCAATAGGAGTAGACAACTCATACGACTCACACAACAATTCGGGCTTAACATGAAGCTTTTTGGAAACAAAGGGGGTAACAAAGGAAAAAACGGCACCCAGATCTGTTAATGTATACACATTAAAATCAAAGCTTTTAACATACCAGTGACAACATCAGGAACCTCCTTAATCCCTTGCTTCCCTTGGAGTGCATAGAAACATTTTTGTGCCATGGGGCACTACCTGGTTGACCACCTCTCCCCAAAAGAACTGCATTTGCACCTTGTGGATAAACCTACTTACCCTTTTTGCGGTTATAAGGACGATCAATCTTTTTGTGACCCACTTCCCCACATCTATAATATGCATCAGTGTCTTTCAAACATAGGCCCCCATGAGCCTTACCACATCTTGTACACACATTATTAGGAACCACACAACCAACAACTTAGGCCATTGGGAAGTCATTGGTAAACCCCCTACTAGAAGCATGAAAGACCCTTGGCCTTCATGGAACCATCCACGCTTACAACTTTGGAACTTTCCCTCAAAACGGGCCCTCTTGGCGTAATTATTTCTCCTTTTCCTCAATTTTTCCTCCATATTTGTTCGGCATAGGTCATCAAATGGGACAAATCCATGTCACTAATTGGCATAGCAGACTAGCATTCCTCACTTACCAAATCAGATACACCCATCACGAACTTGCTCATTAGGTCGAGACGGCAACTAAGTGGGGAGCATATTTAGAAAGTTGATTGAACTTGAGGGCATACTCCCCCACACTCATATATCCTTGTCTCAAATTCATAAACACCACTAATTTGGCTTCCTTAAGCTAAAGAAGGAAGAACTGATTAAGAAAAGCCACTTTGAACTCCTTCCAAAGCACCACATTATTGATTTCCTTCCCATCCTTCCATTGATTAAACCATATTTGTGTTACCCCTTTGATTTGGTAGGCCGCCAACTCCGCTTTCTCCTCCGATCTAACACCCATGATAGCCAATTCATTAGAGACCTCATCGATGAAATCCTGAGGGTCCTCATCTACCTTCGACCCATAGAACACCGATGGGTTCATCCTCATGAAGACTTTCACCCAAAGTCCTAGGGTTGGAAATGAGGGGCTTGGCCCCTTGATTGGCCACAACTTGTGCTAGTATAGTGAGAGCATCTCGAAGCTCACTATGAGCAGGTTGTTCCTCGGGAGTGCGGGCCCTTTTTCCTCTTGTGTTAGGCATGGTCTTGTATAGCAAAGAACAATCGTTAGGGGGGAAAACCTTACTTCAATTCTATAGCAAGACTTAGAACATGAAAAAGGGAAACATTTCCTAAAATGTCTTATAACTCGAGCTCATAGTTGTGGTGCACAACACAACCATGCACAAAACTCTAATCGACGTGGTGTGTTGAATTCCAAGGACCATTAATAAGTTAGTGCTCTGATACCAACTTTGTCACGACACAAGCCTAAATCCTAGACATGATATGGCGAATAAGAAATCAAAAGGGACCCCAAACAAGCCTCTTAACATATCATTACATATCACTGGTGGCAGAAGTAATTAAATAACGCAATAAGAGTAGAAATAAGGGATAAAGGGCTAAAGGGATACTTTCATAACATAAACATCAAAATAAGAGATTCAAGGCTCAATACATAACATGTCCAACAACACCTCTACTACATAGATAAGAGTGGGGACCAAGACAAACAACCGGGCTCACCCTTATAGTCAATACATACATAAAAGAAAGATAGTCTCAGTACATAGCATGAGATCATAGAAATTGTCCCTGATGGAGGACTCACTAACTAGTTTGAGAGAATTCGTACTAGCCACGTGGAGGAAGATGCTCAAGTGGGACTCCGATTCCTACATGGTGAATTCATATAGGCATAGAGTATATATTAGTACATTTGAATATATTAAGTATGTAGGATGCAATGCAATAAGAGATAAGCGTCATAATCGAAATGCATAAGCATAGGTAATGAGTAACATATAACATTATGGCATGCATGGAAGATGCTTGAATTAAATCATGTCTATGTACATGTGAAAGAAGAGACCATCATTATGGATTTCATGGTTTATCAAGGTACAAACCTCATGATTGGATATTGGATCGTCTCACCCTACCACCTTTGGTGATTGAGGTACAAACCCTCAATTGGTTTCCAAGGTACGAACCCCTCGACATGGTTGGTGGATCATAGCACCCTATAACCCCTGGTGATTGAGGTACAAATCCCTCAACCCAGTTACCAAGGTACAAACCACTTGATTGGTTAATGGATTGTCACAACCTACTAGCTATGGAGATAGAGGTACAAACCCCTCAACCCGATTGTCAAGGTACAAACCCCTCAACATGGTTACTTAGGCTCTTAACCCCAGAGTAACGCATGGTAAAATTCCAACACTATATAGGAGAATTTCATATACATATAGTTTTTTCATCATCATAAAGTAATTCAACTTATACGACATGCAATGGAATTCGTATATTGTACATAAAGGGATTGGTTCATCAAACACTTGGTGGGTGTACAATGCTAGTGTAAAACCATGTAATTAAAGAGTGAAATCATCAAAGAATTCTTGAAGTAAATCAACCCACCAATACTTGGTAACACCATCATACAATATACATCAAAACACTTCATCAAATCTCCAGATATATCTGAGTTTCATAGCTCAAAACATGGATAAACAAGAATACCTTTATAAAAACTCAACATAGTTCATTTTAAAATTCATAATAGAAAATCCATATATAAAATCAACTTAGAAACATGTACTTTGGATAAAAAGGAAACTTGGGCACCATGGATGTAAGGACACAATGGTTGAAACACACGTACCTTAGCTTTGGAGAATTTCTTGAAGAAGATTTGAAATGGAGACTTGAAGCTTGAATGAAAACCTTAAGTTCTGGATGCATTTTCGGACTTTAAATTTAGGGTGAAATATTTGTCTAACTGTTTGAGTGAGTATTGGGGAATATCTTGTATGATATAAAGGTGAAATATGGCTAAATATAGGTATTTTCATGCATGGGAAGTATTAGGCCCAAGACCCAAAAGCCTTGGACCGAGATAAAAATCACTGGCAACAAAATACATAGGTCCGTGGTTTATCCACGATATGGAACTATTGTGGAGGAAAATTTTAAATATGTCTGTGACAGCTACTCGTTATAGCACTGTCGTAGATCGATTTTGGAAATCAAAATTTTGGGAAAATGAAATTGGAATTCGTTTCCTAAAATCGGGGTAAGATGCATTCCCCATTCAATTTGACCCCTTGATCAAGAATATGAAGTTGGATTTTTGATATCATGTATGAATTTTGAGATATATGGAATTTACGATTCTGGGTACTTTCGAGGCGCATTTTCGGGCACTTTTTGGGGTCATTTCAAGTAGATTGCCTAGCTAGTCTGCAGGCATTATGTGCATCCTACCGATGGAAGACAATTCAACTACCAGAAAATTAGGAGTATGGTAGGCGAAAAGAATCGCAACAAACGGAATCATAATCTTAAAGTCACAATATGTCTCCAGGACTATAGCGGGCTAGTAACTATCCTAGACAACCCACATTGGTAGAAAATTGAGTAAATAGGAAAGATTATTGATAACACGATGTAAGGTTGTATAAAACCTTTAACCGGACATAATCAGATGGCAACTAACATGTTGCTAGAATCATATTGGATATATCATAGGTATCAAGAGGCTCAATAGATAAAATCAACATCTTAGTAGTCAAATATATGAACACAGGTAGAATCTTGTCTAACATACCTCTGTTACACTCTATCTCGCATTCAAACTCATTATTAGAAGCATTCATAGCTCAACAATATTAAAATCAGCTAACATAACAAACTTTGGTATTACGGAGCCCAAATTATAATCAGAGCCTCAACAACATATATACTTGTCTTACTCAGATGTTCCCACGGTAATATGTTTCTAATAAGATATATTTCAGTTCATCCTAAAGATGAGGAAATCCCAGACTACCTAGAAAATGAAGCCATGCACTCTAAATTAGTGCACGCCAACTTTACCTTGCTTGAGCACCTCCAACCTCTACTCAGCTACTAAGACATGAATCATAATATAAATACAGTTGTTTTGGTTATTATATCTTAATGCAACAGAGGAAGATACGTCATTTGTGACAAAAATAGGGAAAAATAAGGCTCATACAAAAATACCAAAACAACCATCTCAAAATTCTCCCTACATCAACATAAGTCTATACCCATAAATTGAGCTCAAAAAGAGGTTTAGAACTAGAAGAAACAACGTAAAATCAAGTTACATTTCTTATCCAAAAAAATATGTACTACAACAGCTTTTCAGTCGATTTACACAAAAATACAGTCAAATTTATAGAATTCAAATAAACCACAGTGTGCGTCTCAAAAAGTAGTATAATTTAGAGCCCAATTTCAATTAATTTTGATATGAAATGACTGAGATATTGCAATTCACAGTTTCCAATAATTTACGATAATAGATGTAGCAAAAAAGGATTTTTACTTCAAAATGGATATCAAAGATGATCTCAGACGTCCCCCCGATGTTTTTCATGAAATTCCATATAATTTATCCTTTTGAATCGCTTAGTTTTGATATATGTTAGCAAGGTTATGACCAAATGAAGTTTTGTCGTGTTCCATCGCATTTCTGGCCACCACCAGTGCCATGGCGCACGTGGACAAGGGCCTATGCGCCCGTGGCATACTACCTATGTGGGCAAGACCCCACACACGTGGAGGATCACTTTGTTGTTATGGCATCAACACTTTCCAAAACCTATCAAATGCATTCCGAGCCTATTCGATGTCATTTATATGTACATAAAATATTTAACCATGTGGTTTTCGTGTTTCAGATTCAAAGGTGTGGTTGGAATTTCCGATGGAGCTCTCTACAATAATGTGAGGGTCTCACTTCTTTTCGCCTAATTTTCGCTAAAAGAATTGAGCGGTTTAAAATGTATCGTGAAGTCCCTGCCATTAATCTAAAGGTCATGCTAGATCATATTTGACATTTAAGAGCTAATTGCGCTACCAGAATTCCATTTTAAGCACGCTAACCTAGACTATTCATGAAAGTAACTTCGTAGCTCATTTCTAAATTGATTTTGCAAATTTCCAATTGAGTCCAGAACAGAGCTCCTAAGATTTGAGCTAGCCATGCTCCTAACTTATTTTAGCCGCTCCCAATTTGATGGAACCATTAGAATTCCATTCTGATGCCATTTATTAGGCCTTTACCAGAATATCCATTTTGTAGGTATAATCTCTCATCAAACTCAACCCCACATAATTCTCAAAAAATTCAACCAAAACCCATCTTAAAAGTACCAACAAGTCAAATGAGTCGAGATTGTCAGGTACATGCTTAGAATGATAAAATAGTCGTAAAAATATAGAAATGACCTAGAGGGTCATCAAAACATCTCCCACTAATGGAACTTGTCATCGTGATAGTAAAAATAAAGGCATACTTGGACACTCAAATAAGTTGGGGTGCAATCCCCCAAGTTCATCTCTAACTCTCAAGTAGCCTCCCCCTTGACCGAACAATGTCACCACTGTACTTTAACTATCAATACAACCCTAAAATACCACTACTCGAAACCTTAAGGTAGAAAACCCTGATTCATCAGCAAACATCAAACGGTCATTTAACTCAACTAATTTATACTGAAATATATTTCGCTCAGAACTCATAATAAACAGTGACTTTAATAGTTATTAGCATGCTTAATATCAAACAACAGCTCTATTAACTTCAACTAACAAGATATATAACAACTCTTTTGTATATAACAGAGAATCAGTGTAGGGACCTATAAAGACCCTCAACGATCAACCACTCTTCCCATCAATTCAATCAGCTAACATATTCCCAAAATTCAATAGGCTAGACACACATGCCTTCAGAAAACCATGAGATATCCAAATAAGCACCAACATCTAAACTTCAACCATATTCTGCACACATGAGCTTTTGTCCCATTTCCTATTTCCTTATGCGGCATTCCTCTCAGATTAACCTATTTAGACTCACAGGCTGGCAAAAACAATCACAAACAATAGCTAATATAATCATACATGCACATAGGGACTTTAACCTCTTTCCCCTAACTATTCAATTTGTCAATCATGGCAACAATGACAATCATAGATGTAACAAATAGTAAGGACACCATCCCAACAGAAAAGATGTTGATGTAATAACAATTAGTTTCCTCCACATGACAATAGCTACATGGAACATATAGTGAACATACCAGTTATTTGCACTTTGGGCATCCATCAGATTGTTACAAAGAAAGCATATACACAATATAATAATAACCAGACACGAATATACGTCACTCTATTAATCATGATCCTGGGAAGCAATCATTACCCAATCAAAAGAAAAATACCATAAGTAAGGAAGGTAAGGCACTACTAATCAATATTTGCCAATCCCAAACTCAGATAACCCAAAATTTACAGCAAATTTGTATTACACAAATCAAGCCAGCCTCCATAATCCAACCTGACACATATCCTCTTATGTGATCAAGATCTAAAAAGTTTAACATCTAATGGAACAATCACAACAATACAGTACCTAACAAGTCAACCTCTAACAAGTAAGGTCCACAATAAATATCATAGCAATTGTAATTGGTATACATAAGTCATAAGATCCATGGACACAAAAGCACAAATTTAGCCCAAGAAACCTAACCACCAGGTTAGAATGGCTATAACAGGTACATAATGCAACTACCAAAATATCCTCAATCTGGATCCTTAATTAACAGCACCCTTTAATTGTAAAATCAATATCTCTCCCTGGTAATAATTTAAAAATCAGCAAGAAGCACATCTAAGAACTTATACCCAGTGAAATAACCTCCACCATCAAAGCCTTATCTATCACCTCACAGCCATTAAATGAACATGCCTGAGAATTTACCAATACCAGCTCTAAGCTTAAATATAGAACATAACACCAGTTTTTGATTTCCTAATAGGCCTTTGCTACACTACTAATGGCATATCAAGTATATACAAGGTAATAGTCTCAGTGTAATCATCTACCATGACCTAAGGTGGAACTAACGAGCCATATATAAGATAGTTTTAGAATTAATCCTACCTAATAATGCCACATCTGCCCAAATAATAGAATCCTAAAGAGCAACCACATTGATCACCCACTAGTAAGAAGAAATTCCCCACTAAATTCAATATAGTAATCTAGGACAAAAGAGGCTCGGGATTCATATTCTAGAAAGTAGTAGATAGACAAGTAGATGTAAAAAGATAGAACCTAAATCACATAGTAATGAAATGGACTACTAACATACAATAGTAATACCTATGGTGGATTCATATAATGTCGCAGTGATTGATGAGTTGAGGTCGTGCAAGATTGGCCCTGACGACTATTATCTTTGCTGTCACCTATACCCCCTATCCACTGCCTCAAACAATACCCTTGGGATCATGCTAGTCCTGCCGGGAACTCTATTGATCCTCCTTATGCTCATATCGGTCACCTCATTGACCATGGTCCAACTCTCTAGCCTTAATGATTGGTGAGAGAGCTAATCAACTAGCATGTGAAGCCAAATGTACTTCTCTATACTATAGGCATTAATAAGTCCATATTTTGGACTCATTTTGAGGTTAAAAGAGTAAGAAATAACATCAAATGCCTTATATGTTGAATAATCTATGTTTGATTTCAGGATTGAGGATAAAAGTGCGTAGAAGGGCAATACTCAAAAAAACAATACAAAGGAGAAAAAAACCTAAAGATGAGCAAAAATAGTGTCATCAACTCATTCAATAGATCACCAAATGGTGATACCGACCGCCTAATATTGAAGTGTTCAACCTCTAAATAGTGAAGCAAAAAGGCGATATTGGTACAGGTTTTACAGATTACCAAACATGATTGGTACTAGATAAGAGCATTGTGATGTTAATGCTCAAACAGTAAAGCAGTCCCTATCAAGTATAAACCTAACCAGAGGTTATGGTTGAATACACAGAGAATACAAGGTCGACCATATTAACTCACCAACAATTATTTCAAGTATCAATCCGCTATATTCTCTAGTGTAGGGGGTTTGCAATTCGAAGTGAAAGAAAATAAAAACACTATAATACTATTGCAAAGAGACAATCAATTTGAAGGAAAACTTAGGAATTGTGCTCCCCATGATTCATTAACTCAAATACCCCGGATAACATAACTCTAATCGAGACATTGCATATAGGATGGTAACTTAGGTTCTTCCATCCCTCTTGTACGTTGAAGGTTGAATTCCACCATGGCGCTTGGTCAGCAAGCATGGTGTGCCAACTAATCATTACTCATTGTCCCAATAAACCTCCCCTTGGTTAGATTTGGTTGATTAGATGAGAACACATCAATCGAATCATGTCATCTACTTTCCTTTTCCTATTCATCACTACCTTAGACAGGATCACAATAGTAGGCGGGGTTCGGTATAGGCCACTACCAAACAACATTCAAAATGAAAGGAAATAGACAATACATGAAATTACCCAATCAAAGAAATGCACAAAATTTGGGTTATTTCAAGTCAACTCCTCATGGTTCCCACAACACCAAGTTGTGGGTGTTTAACCACTCATGGCTAGGGAAAAATCACAAACAATCCCCAACATAACATGCGTGAGGATTCATCCCACAATTCTATAAAATCGCATTCGAGTTTGGAAATCACTATTGCAATTTCAAAAGAAAAACTTATTCGGGCTCGTGAAATTATTTCCTTAGCTAATCATGGGCAAATTTGTGTCGTTCCAAGAAGTGGGGAAGCTACTCCACCTCAAGATCTATCCATGGTTAAAGTTTCAGAACATTCCACCATCCCGATTCAAAAATTTGAGCAGGCGATTTTGATGAGAATCGCCTCAGAATCTCCTAAGGTGTGCCTTCAAAATCGAATCCCCTCCACTGAGTTTCATGACACAAGCCATGGTGGAGATGCTTCCCCAGGACATACAGCTTAGGTTGGTGGCTTTAGAGCCGATTCCACTGGTGGAATTAACGGCGAGACACTTTTCGGCAAGGAAGATGGAGCTGCGGCGAGTTTCGTGGGTCAAGCAGCACATCTTCAGAATCCTGAGAACAAGAAGGATCCCCTAGTTGCAAAATTTGCAATTTCAAATGAGTCAATCTCAACGAATTTGGGAACTAGGCTTTCGTAGGAACAATTTGGGTCTCAGTAGCAATTGATGAAGGATACTAATCAGATCAATCCTAATTCCAAAATTTCAGAGAAAGATGGTCAAAGAGTGAAGGATAATCAACTTTCTTAGAAAATAATTGGAAAGAAGGCTGATAACAAGACTTTGGAAGGGGAAATTGTGCATCAGACATCTGAAGCTCAGGGTCATGAACCAAGTAAAGGTAAATCTCTTATGGAAGGTATGCAGGATCCTAAGGAATTATCTTCATATTGTTGTAAGATCCCTGACATAATTTCTAATGATCATAGTATTTCATTTAATCATTTATACAAGAATGACCCTGTTGAGATTAATGAAAATGGACACTCTGAGGCTGTGTATGAGTTGAATAAGGGTAAGAACACTGACAAGGAGGTGATGTCTATGGACAAAGCTTCCAAATAAGTGCAACCCAAGATGAAAAAGCCTAGAGCTCTCAAAGTTTCTTTAAACTTTGATGCACTATATCCCCAAAAGTCTTTTGTGATTCATCCCAAAGATAGAGGTAATAGTAGAAGCAATATGGTTTAGAATGGCACTGGGAATGACAAGATCAAACAACAGCCTTGTAAACCATCCCCGCCCCTCCTGTTGTTGTACAGTCTTTTGCAACCAAGCTCAGAATAAATCAGGCAAGAACTGAAATTCCCATTGATATTTCTCCTCCTAAGATAACTACAAAAATGGATCATCCTGCATTTATTTTGAAGAAGGATGAATATATTTGAAATTTGGTTGATAGATGTAAATTTACTCTAATAGGCAAGTTTTCAAACACTAAGCTTAGGATGGAGGTGATTAGAAGAAGTTTCATTTCCCAAACTCAGTTAATAGGTGGTGTCAACATTGTTGACTTCAATTCTAGACACATCTATATAGATCTGGATAATAAAATGAACTATGTTACTGTATGGACAAAGCAATGAATGTATATTGATGGGCAACAAATGCGATTACACCTTTGGACCCCAAATTTAAAGCCAGAAGAAGAAACATCCATTATGCATGTTTAGGTAACCTTCCTTGGCATTGCTATTACGTGGAAGTTCTCACAGCTTTGCTATCTCCAATTGGAAAAGCCTTATACATGGATTCTGCTTCTATCTAAAAGACTAGAGGAAGTATGGCTAAGCTAAGGGTCCAAATGGATATAACTAAAGAAAGACCTTAGCATGTTTGGTTGGGATATGATGAGAATGATCTATCTATTGGAAAATGGCAATTGATTTAATATAAGGACATTCCAGACTATGTTCTCATTGCAAACATCAGGGACATTCCATTGTCAACTATATGATTAAAAGAAGGGAAGAAGAGACTTTGAGAAGAAAGGAAGAAGAAGTTGTTTTTGCTTCAGCTAAAGAGGTGGGAATGCAAACTAAAGGGACTTAGCAACAATCAGTACAACAACAAAGTAACTAGTGGACAAAACAATGAAAAAGGGAAAGCTACTCCTAAGAATGACCAATGGCAAGTTCAAAAGAGAAAATCTAACAAAAGAAGGCAAGAACAAGGGCAACAACATGCTAACTAGCATGGAAAGGAAGAGATGCTACAAACTCAGGTAATGACTTATTGGCATCTAATGAGATGGATGCAGATCTAGTTGTCCTAGATTAACCCCCAACCATCTATCGTTGTACAAAGTGATGTTGATTTAACCTATCCCTGGAATTACCCTATTGTTTCTACTGTTGCTGATGTAGTGTTTGGGGGGAGAATGGTAAGTTTGGAGAAGCTCACTAATGTCCAGGAAGGGGAACCTATGGGTAGGGGGATAACCAAAAATTGAAACCTCAAACTCCTGCTGCCACTATAAGAGGTCAACAAAGCCAAGTCAGGGAGCCTATTTTATATCAGAAGCCTGCTGCTGATTATCATATGTGGAAGGGTGGTACGGCTAAAGATGTGGATTCCCTTGCTAGTTCAAGTGGAATCAAGAGTAAAAATAAACCAAGCAAAAAAAGAAAGGATGCACTGTACAGTTGTTACTGAATCTTAAGGAATGGGGAATGTTACTGAGCCTATGGAAGTGATGTCTGGTGATGATGAAAAATCTCAGGGATCAGTTAATTGCGAGAAATTTGTATTGGTGGTAGATCCCATCATTTCTCCTCCCCCTATTGGAGTTCAATCTAATTCTCCTCAGAGTGAAGAACCTTCGGTTGACACAGAAAGCAGATGCACCTTTAATACTGATCCTATTTTACCTTGTAGCATTGATAGTGATATGGATGAATATACAGTTGTTAATTCAGAAGATGAATTTGATAATGATAACTTTCCTATTATTTAGGATGAAAAAGATGATGCACTAAGTGAGCCGTAGATCAGAACTTTCAGCCCCCCACATGATGAAGAATTGCAACATACAATCCAACAAGTGTCTCAGAAATAAGGTCTTTCACCTAGAGGTATCCATCATTCCAAAGATCAAATCAAGAACACCACCAACAAAAAATCTTCTAAGGCTGGCAGACCTAAAACTAGATCCATTACTTCAAGAGCATCCCAATTATTAATGCAATCATATGGAATGCTAGGGGTTATATTGAATGAGTTGTGTTAAAAGCAAGTTATAATCCAACTCGCCTAATTCTTACAACATTTTAAATTTCTTAATTTTTTAGATATATTTTTGGATTTCTTAACTAGGATAAATCTCTCTATTTCCCACCGGAGAACTGCTTTGTTCGCCGGTGAACTGTCGCCGGAGAAGTTGCACACACACAGTTATTTTGTTTCCTCTCTTTTGAATAGTGTGACAATGTTCATTATTTCCGCACGTAGTTAGATCATCCGTGTCGTCGGTAAACGTTTTCGTGTCGTCGGAGAACTGCCTGTTTGCCGGTGTACAGTGTAGCAACAGGATATACAGTCGCTCAGATTCTTTATTATCCTGGTTTATAGTAGTGTAACTTGTTTCTTCACGTAGTTTGATCGGCCGAATGGTGAAATCATCCTGATCTTTGAGTTTGGCTCGGTCATTCATCTTTACAACAATTCTGCAAACACCCAAATAGAGAAAGCAGAAAGACACATCAAATTGTTGAAATCATTTGAAAAAAATTCCCAATCTTGTGATTTCATTAGAGAACTCAGACAGAGTCAAATCTTGAAAACTATCTCTTGGCTACATCTACCAGAGACTATCTCTTGGGTTTTCAAAAGAAGAAGCAGTCACAACGAGCAGCAAGATCCCCTACAGCTTGGCAGTCAGGCGATGCCTCGTTCCAATTACAACTAGCGTCTTGTAAGAGACAACACTATTCAGGTGATATTCTTCCATTTTCCATTCGTATATATTTCTTGTTTAAATTTTCAACACTGTTTGATCACTGTTATATTCGTAGCTCTAGCTCCAATTATTGTTAGATAGTTCTATTTCTAGTACTGATTGTTGTTGGTGCTTGATTATTGCTAATTTGCTGTCATTTCCATTGTGGGTTGGTTGGTATATATCGTGAGTATAGTGCTGGGCAGTTGTTACATATTGCTAGATATTGCTGATTACATATTGATTGTGGGCTGTATAGCATATTGTTTTTGGGTATTTTCCTGTCGTTGGTAGTCTTCTGGTGGTTTACTTTGTTACTCTCGCTAGATTGCTTACTGTATAACTTGTTTCTCTAGATTTGTAGCTTAGATTTTTTTTAGTTTTTAGTTACTGGAGTTGGGACCTCATGGTGGACTAGGGTCATGTCATCGGTCGGGGTCGGCAGTTAGGGGTAGGGGTGGTAAGGAAGATTCGAGGTTATTCAGCTTAAGAGTCAGATCATGGAATATAGGATCACTTATGGAGAAATCCATAGTGCTAGTGAAGTGCCTTAAGAGGAGACTTATTAATATAGCATGTGTCCAAGAGACCAAATGGGTAGGAACCAAGGTTCGGGATGTGGATGGGTTTAAGCTATGGTACTTGGGTGGTTCTAGGGATAGAAATGGTGTGGGTATCCTAGTAGACGAGGGTCTGAGGGAGTATGTGGTTGAGGTTAGGAGGGTTAATGACAGGATGATGTTTATCAAACTCGTGGTTGGTAGACATGTGGTGAACGTTGTTAGTGCTTATGCGCCCCAAATAGGCCTAGATGAGGAAGTCAAAAGGCTCTTTTGGGAGGATTTGGATGAGGTTGTGTGAGGCATTCCAGAGATGAAAAAAATTTTCATTGGGGGTGACTTTAATAGGCATATTGGGGCAACCACTAGCGGGTTTGAAGGTGTTTATAAAGGCTTTGGCTTTGGGGAGAGGAATGGCAGTGGGACGTCTCTCTTGGATGTTTCCAAAGCCTTTGAGTTAGTGATTGCTAACTCATGTTTCCCAAAGAGGGAAAACCACCTGATTACCTTCCGTAGTACGGTAGCTAAGACTCAGACAGATTACCCACTTCTCCGAAAGGGCGATAGAAGCTTATGTAAGAATTGCAAGCTTATTCCGAGCGAGAATGACTCTACTCAACATAGGATTTTAGTGATGGATGTGGAGAACAAGAGAGAAAAGAAGAAGAAGGTTATGTATGCCCAACCTAGAATTAGATGGGGAGGCCTTACCCATGCCCTTTCTCGTGAGATGGAAGAAAAGTTGATTAACTTAGAGACGTAGGGTAGTGAAGGCGATGTGAACAGTATGTGGGACTCGACTGCTAGTTACATAAGAAAGGTAGCTATCAAGGTCCTAGGGGTTTCGAGAGGGATCTTTGGTGGACGTCAAGGCGATTGATGGTGGAATGATGAAGTCTAGCGTAAAGTGAAAGATAAGAAGGTCGCTTACACAGAGTGGCTAGAGTGTAGGTATGAAGATGAAAAGCAAAAACTTAAGGTAATCTATAAGACAACCAAGTCTGAAGCTAAGATGGTAGTGATGAATGCTAAATCAGCTACGTTTGAGCGCCTTTATGAAGAGTTAAGTGATAAAGGCGGGGAAAAGAGATTGTTTAGGCTTGATAAAGTAAGAGAAAGGAAAGCTCGTGACTTAGACCAGGTGAAGTGCATCAAGGATGAAGAGGGTGAGGTGTTAGTGGATGACACTTCCATTAAATTAAGGTGGCAAGC
>JAABOM020084506.1:0-30719 GCA_011800125.2 Solanum clarkiae | reverse complement strand
GTGACAGTAAGGCAGCCATTCAAATAGCTGCAAATCCTGTGTTTCATGAAAGAACTAAACACATTGAGATAGACTTGTACTTTGTGAGAGAAAGAGTACAAGATGGAACTATCAAGACTTCTCATATTAGCTCCAAGGATCAAGAAGCAGACTTGCTCACAAAGGCCTTGAGTAAGGCAAAACATGAATATCTTTTGCGCAAGCTAGGAGTGTTAAACCTGTTCACACTACCTAGCTTGAAGGGGGTGTTAAGAATGGGGATTAATTAATCATAATGTAGTTGGGTAACATTAATTAGTAGGATTAGTTAAGAGGTTAATTAGTTAATTAGTAGGATTAGTTAAGAATAGTTAAATTAATTAATCCAAAAGGTAGTTGGATTAGTTGAGGATTAAGGGAAGGTATAAATAGGGGAAAATCCCTAAATTATCTCCCCCTGCTTCGTTCCTGTAAGAAGAAGAAGAAACTCCCATTTACTGGAGTTCTTCAACCAAAATCCAATCCTTTACAACTCTTCCACAAACTCCTTGTAGCCTACTGATTCTTTACATTAAAACACTTATCGCACTTTTACCAACCACTTCCACCTGACACTTGAGAAATATCTTTCAAATGATACAAAATCATACTCAAAATATCAAAACGAACGCTTTTTTTAAGTACTCAATCATGTTATATCGATATGTCCCTACAGTACATAATAAAATTACAAACTCACGAGTAACTGTAAACAAGTGCAAATGATATACGTGTCAGTTGTTGGTCTCAAGACACATATGTAGAAGCGTCACAAACTTATATTAAAACCCCAAATATTCAGAGCCCTGCCACGTATTACGTAAGATATTTTCAAGCCACGAAAAATTATGTATTTAATAAAGGACACGTGTCATAGACCCTTGCTTGCTTCCACACGATTACATTATCCGTATGTTCTTTCATCTAATGAAACTGAACCACGTAGCAAATATTTTCTATTTTGGGAGGCAATGATAGGCAGTTATTTGTCTATTCTTAAGCCGGTAATTTAAGTTCCAAAAACCCACTTCACCAAATTCTCGTAAGTATTCGGAACCCAAAGACAGCGGCTCAATCCAGCCAGCGAGTTGTCGGAATCGGAAGATTCTGGAATTTACAATGAGAGGATTCTAATCCTTGTCTTTGCGTAAGTGAATTGGGATATCCGTACACTCTGTCGAACGACATCGGTCAATAGGAAACTCCGTGCAGTGGCGAGAAGGATCACATGGAGAGACCTATGCGTGTATCGAGCTCCGCAAATGATAACGACGTTAACTGACGGGGCTCCGGGCGATAGAATTGGCAGCGGATAGCAGGCGATTGCAAAGTTGATGACGGCGCTCCGGGTGGTAGGATTTCCGTAAAAATGACTTTTTAAAATTAAAAATTGATTAAAAACTTAAATAATTTAACAAAATCTAATTTTTCAAAGAAAATAAAATAAAGTCGGCACCTAATTTTTTTAAAAAAGTAAAAAAAAATTAAAAAAAAATTAAGACCCGAGGAACTCTTAAATTTCAGAGAAATGGGTAAAGATTCAATTTCTACTTTGAGAAGAAATTAATCGCTCAAAAATGACCGCTAATTTGCGGTTGACCGACGATTTAAACTCATTTGACTAACTTAAAAAAAGATCAATGTTTAAAAATGGAACTTGAAAATCTAAAATAACACAAATGGTTTCACCTTTAGAGAATTAAATTAGATAAAAAACAAAACTACAAAAATGTTAGTGTTAAAGTTAATACAAGCAAACAAATATAAGAATATAATGGACAAGAAATAAAATAATATAATTGGGCTTCCCAGGCCCAATCTCCCACAACCTGTCCTAATTCTAATATCTTTTGGATCTGCCTAACTCATTTAAAAAATTCTGCAGCTGCCTTTGGGCCTTTGGCCCCTTGAACCCTGTTGTATACACTTAGAGTATATTTAGGGTATCTCAGTGTATATATACACTTATTTCCTGCATACTCCTTGTACTGAAGCCTCATGTAACTCGTAAGACACTCCCCAAAGCCAAGAGATTGACGGGATGAATCCAAAAGACGAGGATTTGGGCCCCGTGGCCGATCAAAATGCGAGAAATGGAGTCCAAAACAAACTCGAATCATTGTTCACGCAAAGAAATGGAGATAAGAATTAATATACAAAATAACGTAATAATAACTAAAAATTAGAACCAACAAAGCATTGATCAAAGGTTTAAAGCGGAACTAAGCCAACCAAACATAAGGACTTTATAAATAAAATAGTAGAAACAACCAATAGCTCCACAATAAATTTAGAACAATGATAGTAGTGGGACACACTAATAAAGTAAGAGGATTTCAACATTAATATATTATACAAAAAGAAAACTTAGGAGTAAATTTGCAACTTCAAAACAGTAGTTAATCATAAACCAGAATAAGGCAACGTCAAATCACATATTATTGAGTTTTTAGCACACGAGAATATAACTAGATGATGAGACGGCACTATGACAACTAAGAAAACGGAAACCAAACATATCATAATAGAAAAGTTTTTGGTTCACCAAAACGAATCACACCTTACTATATGACAACAAAGGAAGAAATCAACTTTAAAAATGCCAAACGAGACCAGATTTCAAGAATAGATGCTCTAATACATGCTACAGTGAAAATAAAGCATAATATGTCACAACTTAACGTGATACAATGATATCGACCTAACAGTTAGTTACGAAGTAATCATTCTAATTCATTCAACTCAAGAAGGCAGCAAACATTATTTAAAACGGAAAACAAATACACTTTCTTCAATTCTAATTGCAATGTAAGATATTTTTACACAATCAGGTAATTTATGAATTACGATTGATAAGCATTAATTAATAATGATATGTTTCAATTGAATAGCTCTACTTAACATATTACTTTTTTTTTTTTTTTAAAAAGAAGAGCTAAGTTGCGTCTGTCATATACAATTAAGCAAAGTTGCCGCTATCATATACAAATATATCTATCTAAATTTTTAGGATTGAGCAAGTCCGCACCTTGCTCACATTTATTGACCATTTTGTTCACTCGTTCGGACAGAAATAAATTTAGTATATGCACGCACACATCGACCCACAGAAAGTAAAGTTGTATCTATTGAAAATATAAATAAGTAAACATGTTCTTTTGCAGAATTTAATAATTTAGAGGACACTGTAATATGAACTCGTACATGTTTGAGTTATATGTGAAAAGAATCAAACTTCAAGCAATGGTATGTGTTAAAAGAATAATTAAATGTTGTAATTAATAAAATGCCTTATGCATTTTATTTATTAATTTCATCTGTTATATTTTATGGGTAAAATTTACTTAACAAGAAAGGATCAAATCACAAAATAAAAATAAGGTCGAGTTTGATTGTTCGTATACAACTAATATACAGGAATATACAAGAAACATTCACTATGATACAGTGAATATATATAGCAACAATGATACAAGGGAAATGGGCCGAGCCCAAAAGGCAGTATCTGAAAATAGGAGGGGTAGGCAGGCCCAATTATTGGAAATTTTTAAAAAAAAAAGGAAAGTGGGACAATCCTTGACTCTCTTTAGATTGTGTTATTTGTTTATTTGCTTATATTTGTGTGAATATTAACATTAACTTGTTTATTTGTATTATTATTTCTTGTTCTTTTTTAATCTAATTAATTTCCTCAATTTGTCATTTATGTTGATTTCCTTTTTTATTCCTCTTTAATGTCAGGATTGTTTTTTACAAATTGGGTTTTAGTGAAAATCTTGCAAAATAGGTCCAAGCGTTAGTCAATTCTCTTTGAATTAACCCATTTTTTCAAACCTAGTCAATTTTCAAATTTAGTCATTTTTTAAGACTAAGCCAAATTTTTGAACTTAGTTAACTTTTTGCAAATTCAATCATTCTTTCTGATTTAGTCAAATTCTTTCAAGTTTAATCAATTTCTTTGAAAAATAATCAATTTCTTTCAAGTTTAGTCAATCCTTTCAAATTTAATCAATATTTTCAAACTTTAGTCACGTCTTTCAAATTTAGTCAATTCTTTCAAAATTAGTCAATTTTTTAAGTTTAGTCAATTCTTTCAAAACTAGCCAATTCTTTCAAATTTAGTCACTTCTTTCAAATTTAGTCATTCTTCTTTCAAATTTAGTCATTCTTTCAAATCCAGCCAATTCTTTCAAAATTAGTCAATTTTTAAACTAGTCAACTTTTTTCAAAGTCAATCAAGTCTTTAAAAGTTAGTCAATTTTCTAATCGTCGGTCGACCGCACGTTAGCGGCCATTTTGAGTGATTAAATTCTTCTCAAAGTGAAAATTGAACCCGAACCTTTCTTTGGTATGTTCTAAAAGATTTTTCTGTTAGGTCTTTCAAAATATTTATTGGTTTCCTAATTATCCTTAAAATTAGGTGGCGACTCTTTCAAATTTTCGGGAATTTGATTTGTGCTTAAATTAATTCAGTATTAAATCAAATTTTTTGAAAAAATCAAAAAGTCATTTTTTCGAATTAACACTAAACTTCCTCCATCTCACTCTCCTTGTCCTTTTCTACTCATCGATTATGCCTGACAAGCTGAGTAGTAGGCTCAAGCTTCTCGGTGTTGGTGGTATCCTTCAAATCCTTGATGTGTTTAGAAGACATGGTCTTTTACGTGTAAAGAACGATTTAGAGAAGAACTTTTATAGACTTTGACTCTATCGCACGGACTTAGAATCTGAAAGAAGGGAAACAATTCCTAAATGTCTCATAGCCTCTAAATTATAAATGTGGAGCTCTTCACACCAATAATAAGAACTCTACTTGACACGGCTTCATAGATTCCCTAGGACTCTTAAACTCGTGCTCTGATACTAAGTTTGTCATACCCCGGAAAGGTACCCTAGGCGTAACTAGCACTCGTAGACTATTGCTAACCTACAAGCGAACCACCTAGTCTCATTGCATTCGTTCAATCAACTCATATGCCAAAGATATAAAGAGAATAATAGACTATCAGTGGGCTATCACAATCACTATCATATACAGTACGAAACCCGGACCTAGTCATTATTTGCGAATGGGGAACCCGAAGGAACCCCAAACAAGTCTCATTGCATATCATTACACATTCTTGGTCGCGGAAGAAATTAAAATATCAATATGAGATAATAAATGGGGATAACCGGGGCTAAGGGACAACTTTCATCATAGTCAACAAAAGTCAGGATCAACATAACTCATAGCATAGATACATAACATATCCAATAATATTTCTACTATATAGATAAGAGCGGAGGCCAAAACAAGCAAATCGGGCTCACCCTCATAGTCAATACATAATCAAAAGAAAGATAGTCTTAATACGTAGCAAGAGATCATAAGCACGTCCCAGAATAGAGGACTCACCAACAAGTTTGCAAGACAATCGTACTAACCACGTGGAGGAGGGGGATGATCAAACGGGGCTCCGATTCCTATATAGTAACATCATGTAGACATAGAATATGCGTTAATATATTTGAATGTACTAATGTGGGATGCAATGCAACAATAGATAGGCATCATAGGCAAAATACTTAATAATACTCAATATATCACATAATAGCAAGATGGCATGTATGAATGATGTTTGAAGTAAATTCATGCTTGTATAGAACATAATACATGTGTAGCAAGTGACCATCAATATAGAATATCCAAGGCCTACCACCTCCTTGGAGAGGCAAATGAGGTACAAAACCCTAATAATGGTTAATGAGGTACCAACCCCTCAATGTGATTACCCGGGCCTACTACTCCCTCGAGCTAGGGACCAAGGTACAAACCCCTCGATGTGGTTAATGAGGTACCAACCCCTCAATATGATTACCCGGCCTACCACCCCCCGAGCTAGGAACTAAGGTACTAGCCCCTCGATGTGGTTATACAGGCTTACTACCCCCTGTACTAGGCAACCTAGGTACCAACCCCTCGATAAGGTTACATCGGGCCTACAACCCCCCGAGCTAGGCTTGGTCAACTCACAACACTATATAGAGAATACCATATACATCCATTTCATTATTATTTCATCATCATATAGTCATTTAACTCATAAGACATATATTTGACCTTCAATTCCTCAAGAAACCATAACTGGACATTTTATCAAACACTTGGTGGATGTTCAATGCTTGTATAAAACCATGCAATTCAAGAGTGAAATCATGCTAGAAAATTCAATGTAAAACCTTCAATAGGCACTTGGTAACACCTTCAAGCAACATTCATCAAAACCCTTCATCAAATTTTAAAGTAGATCTTAGATTCATAGCTCAAAATATGCTAAAATAGTCATAATTTCATAAACCCCAATATAGTGTGCAGTGATTTTCATAATCAATAAAACCCATGAGTGAATCATCTTTAAATCATGCAAATTTAGGTAAGAGGAAGCTTGGGTATCATGGGTGAAAGGAACCCATGAAAGAAACCCATATACCTTAGCTTTGGAGATGAACTTGATGAAGATTGAAGATGGAGACTTGAAGCTGGAGTGCAATCCTTAAGTATCCAGAAATGGTTTTGAGACTTGAGTTTTGGAGTAAAATATTTGGCTAAGTGTTTGAATGAGTATTAGGGAATGTTTAGAATGATATAAGGATGAAAAATGACTAAGTATAGATATTTTCACATTTGGGAACACTTAGTCCCAAGACTTCAAAGTCTTGGATTGAAGTCAAAAATCTGCACAAAAGAATATATCAGTGCGCATCGCAGAAGCAGCACAGAAACAACACTGAAAATTACTTTTTTTGGAATTTTGATTTTTCATATGGTTGCTCTAAAATCGGGGTTAGACCCATACCCACTCAATTTGATCCCCTGAAAAAGAATATGATGTTAGATTTTTGATATAACACACAGAATTTTAGATATATGGAAATTACGATTCTAGGCAATTCCTAAGCATATTTTTGGCACTTTTAGGGGGTCCTTACACGAATGGTTTTTCTTCTATTGCTTCTCCTATGACTAAGTTGACCCAAAAGAAGGCAAAATTCATGTGGATCGATGAATGGTAAAGAATTTCCAAACCTTGAAAGATTAGATTGTTTTTGCTCCTATCTTGGCTCTACTGGAAGGGTTGGAAGGGTTTGTGGTATATTGTGATGCATCAAGAATTGGTTTGGGGTGTGTTTTAATGTAAAATGGCAAGGTGATAGTATATGCCTCTAAAAAACTTAAGGTGGATGAGAAGAATTATCCCACCCATGATCTTGAATTAGCAGCCGTGATTTTTGCTTTGAAGATTTGGTATCATTAATTGTATGGGTTCATGTTGATGTGTTTGCCGATCACAAGATTCTTCAATATGTGTTCACCCAAAAATATCTTAAGTTGAGACCAAGAAGGTAGTTAGAGCTCCTTAAAGATTATGATATTAATGTGCTTTATCACCTTGGCTAACTAATGTTGTGGTTGATGCTCTAAGTAGAGTGTCCATGGATAATCCAACTCATATTGATGATGGTTGAAAAGAGGTGGGTAGAGAAGTTCACCTTTTGGCTAAATTGGAGCTTAGGTAGGATGAAGTGGAAAATAGTGGGGTAGTGGTTGTTGATGGTTCTAAATCTTCTTTGATTGAGGAGGAAAAGTCAAAACAATATCTTGACCCCGCCTTGTTAGAGTTGAAGACCTTATTGAAAGATGGTAAAGTTGAGGTTTTCTCCTAAGGGGGAGATGGTGCCCTTAGGTACCAAGGTAGGTTGTGTGTGCCTAATGTTGATGACTTAAGGGAGTTGATGTTGAAGAAGGCTCATAATTCATCCTATTCTATTCACCCAATTCTACAAAGATATATAGAGACTTGAGGGAGGTGTATTGATGGAGTGATATGAAGAGAGATATTGCAAAGTTTATATCCGGATATCACAATTGCAAACAAGTGAAAGCCGACATCAAAGGCCGAGTGGCCTAAACTAAGACATAGAAATTCCTACTTGGAAGTGGGAAGAGATCAACATAGATTTGGTGGTTGGGATGCCTAAGACTAAGAAACACTTTGACTCTATTTGGCTTGTTGTGGATAGAATGACAAAGTCGGCTCACTTTCTACCGGTCAAAACCATTTACAGTTCCAAAGATTATGCCGAGTTGTACATCCATGAGTTGATTACATTGCATTGGTTGCCACTGTCTATCATTTCGGATCATGGTGCTCAATTCACTTCTCACTTTTGGACATCATTCCAAAGGGGTCTTGGTACCAAGTTTATGCTTAGCACGACTTTTCATCCGCAAACAGATGGTCAAGCCAAGAAGACTATCCAAACTCTTGATAATATGCTTAGATCTTGTGTGTTGGAGTTTAAGGGTAGTTGGGATGACCATCTTCCACTCATTGAGTTTTCTTACAACAATAGCTACCACTCAAGCATTGGTATGACTTCTTTTGAAGCTTTATATGGTAGGCATTGTAGATCCCTAGTTGGGTGATTTGAAGTGGGGGAGATGGCTTTGCTAGGTTCGGATGTGGTCATGGAAGCCTTAGAGAAGGTGAGGTTGATAAGTGAGAGATTGAAAACAGCACAAAGTAGACAAAAGTCCTATGCCGATGTGAGGAGAAGAGATCTTGAGTTTAAGGTTGGTGGTTGGGTTTACTTGAAAGTCTCACCCATGAAGGGTGTGCTCCGATTTGACAAGAAAGGGAAATTAAGCCCAAGGTCTATAGATCCTTATAATGGTTTTAGGAGAGTGGGTAAGGTTGCATATGAGTTGGAGTTTTCTATGGAGATGAATATAATTCATCCAGTTTTCCATGTGTCCATGTTAAGAAAGTGTATGGGTGACCTAAGTGCTATAGTGCCCTTGGATGTTGTGGGTGTTTTAGAAGATAATTTGACCTATGAGGAGGTCTCCATGGTGATTTTGGATAGATAAGTGAAGAGATTGAGAAACAAAGATGTAGCTTCTGTCAAGGTCCTTTAGAGGAATCAACAAGTTGAAAGTGCCACATGGGAAGCCGAGGCAGACATGAAAAAACGATACCCATATCTCTTCCACTCTATTCAAGTTGAAGATAATAATTTAAGTCCCTGATATGATTTCAATTCTTAAGTTTCAGCCCTTATGTCATTTCGCATGCATTCATGTTCATAGTAGCAAGTTTATGGTGGTTTTTGATATTAATGTTGAGATTTTTGAAAAATGATGTTTAAATGCATTTGTTGCATTCATGTCGGGCTGAAATTTTCATGATTACTTCCCTTATGCATATTTCTTTGACATTCAGGGATGAATGTTCTAAGGGGGAGATATTGAAATGCCCCAAAATATCCTTAGAAATGCCCATAATCATAATTTTCATATATCTCAAAATTGATGTGTGATATCAAAAATCCAATTGTATATTCTCGATCGGGTGGAAAATTAAGTGGGAAATGGATATAACCTGGATTTTAGAAGACCCGTAGTAAAAATAATTATCGCTAATTTTTTATTTCCAAAGAGCATCCGCGCCCCTGGAGCGACGCTGCCTGGGCGCAGAGCAGTGTCAATTCTCTTTGACGTTTGGTCCACGTCGTGGACTGGATGCGGACCAGTACAAAATTTCCTTACGTTTTTTGTTACGACCAAGGGCATTAGGGTCATATCCCTATGCCCACTTAAGCGTGAAATCACCCATACTTAGCGATTTTTCTACTCTATATCTTACAAAACCTTCTCTCAAACCCTTCTAAGGCTCTATCAATTTTCTCATTCAAATCTTATTATCTCAAGCTCAATTTTGGAACTCAATAATTCACTTCAATCTCTAATACTACTGCAATTTCACCTCAAAGAAATCAAGGTTTAAGGTATGTGGGTTTCATCCATTGACTCCCTTTCACCCATGGAGCCCAACCTCCTCTTTTCATGAAAATTGCATGTTTTCAAGTTGTATTACCTATGACTATCTTTTATTATGAATTATGAGCATAAATTACATTGGGGTTTTATAAAAAATATTGATTGATTATGCATGACTATCTATTTCAAGCTTATACCATGAATTGATCTTGTCTATTGAGACTATGCATGTTTTGAGCAATGAAACTATGAACTATTATGAGCTTTTATGATGGATTTCAATGTACCCTACATGAGAGTTTTACTACATGTTGGTGGGTTATTTTACATTAAGTTTATCATCTTATTTCACTCTTGAATTGCATGATTTCGAACAAGTATCATGAACCCGCCAAGTGTGATAATATGTCAAGTCAAGAATTCTGAAGTTATTGATGATCTATTACATGATTTACAAGTCAAGTGTCTATATAATGATTAATGGCTTCCAAGCATGTATTGAATTCATGAGAAGTATCTATAATTTTACAAGTAACAAGTTAAGCCCCATTTCAAGATTTTTACCACTTGTGAGCTATTCATGTTAAAGCAAGGGTCCATGTATGATTTTGATCTACTCTAATATTCAAGTTAGGCTCACTACTCGAGGTCAAGCATCTTTGAAGAGCTACTCAATGTCATGTTTCCATGTTTCTGACAAGTTATACATGTTATGATTATTTTGAATATTCCATGGGATTTGGCTTAGCATCGATTGAGACTTAAGATGGGGGCTCAACTCAAGGGGTCCTTACATTAAGTCTTTAGTCTCTAAACTAGTGCCACCATAGGATTATGATTATTACCCTTGCTATACCAGTGGATCCACCTAGTTCATATTATCATGTTTGGTTTGCTTTAACAAGTATACCACACTTCGTCGGAGGGTGTCATGCTCCATCACCTGAACCGAGGGGATGTCATACCTCAGAGTCCAAGTTGTAGTTTTTTGGTCCACATATGTATGCTATATATATTGCGCAAGATGAATGATTTACAAGAATGTTTTATTATGCGCATTGATTATGCATGCCATATTGAGATTACGTACCCATTTTTATGATTATGCATTTTGGCTATATTGGCTTATGTTTCATTGCATTACATCCCGCATACTTAATATATTCAAACATACTAACGCATATTCTATGCCTACATGATATTACCAAGTAGGGACTTGACCTCCTTTTGATCATCCTCCATGTGACTAGTTCGATACTTCGGAGATAAGCTTTGGTGAGTCCTCAAGTCCGAGGACACTATCTACATTACTCTTGCTATTTTGAGACTTCATTATGTTGAACACCTGTTATTATGAGGGTGAGCTCGTAAAGTGTCTTGGTCACCGCTCCTTTCCATGTTGGGGGCGTTGGTGGATATTATGATATACTTATGCTATGACCTCGACTCTTCTATGCTTTTAGGAATATCAAGATTTCCCTTAGTCCCACTTCTTATTTTTCGATGCCTCTTATTGTTGTTTACTTTGCTTTTGTGACCAAGGATGTGTGATTAATATGCTAAGAGGATTGTTGGGGTTCCCTTCGGGTTGCTATTCATCGTGTCACATCTAGGCGCTAGGCTTGGGTCGTGACAATACTAGTGTTCTGAACATGGTAAAAAACCCAGTCCATTACAAAAGTACAAAGCACATTGATGTACGACATCATTTCTTCAAGGACCAAGTCGAGAAGGGAAACATATGCACGAAACTTTGTAGTACTTAGGATCGAATTGCAGATATTTTCACTAAATCTCTTTGCAAAGATCAGTTTGAACACAATAGGCTGAGTTTGGGGCTGATCAAGTAGAAGCACTCAGTGTCTCAGTGAAAGTGATTTTCTCTTTAAATTTTGGCTGGAATTCTTAGAAAAGCATCTGAGTAATAATTCACTATAAGTTAAATTCCTACGTGTTTATTGCAGGTTTGTAGAAATTTGCATTTCCATAGGAGTTGAAGAACTGAACTTGAAGAGTTTCATTCAAGTATCTACTCATCAGGGACCTAATTTCCTACCAGGTTACTATTTTTCTCATAGCCATATGGTATTAATGTGGCAGCTCAGGACCTGTCGTGTTGATTCAACTTTTCTGAACCAACGTCATGTTGTCCCCATACTCAAAGTGTCGTGACTAATTAGGGACCAAACACCTCTTTTCCCTCATTATAAATGGTATCAAACCTCTATTTTGTTCTCATCTTTCTCTAATAATCTGAAAATATTCTTCTTTCCTTTTCATGAAATCCTTCTTATTTTCGTAAGTTTAGCACTCTACCATGTCTGCAAGTTTTTCTCTCTCTATGATTCATAAATGGCAACTGGTAATTCGTCACCCCTTCCTAAACATTCGTACACCTCCATCCGTTCCTATTCATACTCCTAGTAAACTTGAGGAGTTACACCCCTTGACCCAGAACACTACACCTTCTTCCCGTCTCTTCCATCTCTCCCAGAGTCTGCTCCTTTAGGCCCAAATATGAGTAAGGATTGTCCTCCTAACTCGCCTATAAGAGCACCAGGTTTCTCCTCTGAAGGTCTTCTTCCTAGTGCTGAGGGCACTAATTCTTCTGAGGAACCAGCAAAATCCTCTCATCCAGGTCCTACTTCCTCCTCCACGTCTGAGAAGCACATTGAACAAGACGTGACTTTAGACAAGAACACATAATAAAATATTCTTGTGGAGGGACCAGAATGGGTTTCCAAGCGACTGTTAGATCTGAAGGAGCACGAACTGTTTCTGAGGGATAAACTTGTATCCCCTAATCCTCAACTTGCTCTGGGTGCTCCCAGATTTTACAAAACTCCTGCAAATAAAATTATGCCGATGAATGTTATTGAAAATGTGGAAGAGGATGGAAGATGATGAAGACAAAGTCCCTTGACTTGGAAAATCAAGAAACCTGCTGCCCCTCCTACTTCTGCTTCTACTCCTATGAGGGACCAGGTTAGCACCGGAAAAGGGAAAGAAAAGGTGACTGAGGAAATTTCTACCATAAACAGGGCCTATTCTATAACAAGAACTCACAAGAAATTACCGAGTGATGCTATGGAAGCCAGTAAATCAAAAGTTGCAAAGCAAAGGAATTTGAGAAGTAGTACTATGCTGGATGATGAAGAGGTACCTGAAGATCAGGTTGTTGATGTGTATGATTAGAGGGATCATAGTGACACTGTGTCTGATAAGTACTTAGTTAGTCTCCGTCTACACACCAACATAACCAAATCTTCTACTCAGGGACCTGATAGCTCTAAGGACACTAAGGCTTAGAAGAAGGATGTGGGAAAGTCCAAAAAAGGTGACCATGCTCCCACTCGGGGATTAGGTTCACATGTAAAAAAGCAGAGGGTAGAGAAGGTAGTGACTAGAGATGAGAGGATCAAGTTGCTAAGAAAACAAAAAGTGTTAAATGGGCATGTATTCGAGCCCAGTGCCAAAGAGAGCCAGCAATGAGAGAACTGGTGGATGTTGTGGACCTTCAAGGTTGGACCCACGTGTTTGAGTGTCCTGTTCTATACCTTCATGAATGGGAGGCCCATGAATTTTGTCTTAATATGGAAATTTAGGAAGGTGGAGGGTTTGTGACTTCTATGGGAGACATTTCTTTTTGAGTTGTTAAAGAGGTCCTAGGGACCACACTGAAGGTTGATAGGAAAGGGATCAATACGGTGATTGGTAGGTCCCCTACCAAGAATTTCATACAAGTGGCCTACAAGGTGCAAAATTTGAACACCTCTGATGTTGCAAAGAAGCTTCTGAAGGGCCAGTACCAACTGTACTTCGAGTTTGTCAACAAGGTCCTCCTACAAGGGACTGAGAAGAGAACAATTGCCACTATGGCAGATCTCTATCTCATGGAAGCTATAAGAATATTGGAGGACATCAACTTATTAGTCTTGATGATGGAACACATGACCAAGGTGCTGACAATGAGGGAAGGAAGGCATGGCCTAACTTATGGGTACCTCCTAAACAATATGTTCAAAATATTTTGGTGTGAAGATGGGAAGGGGAGTACCTGGTAGCATCAAGCAGGTTTTTTCTCAAACAACTCTGGTGGAGTGTGAGTGTAGCCAGCTCTGGGCAAGGACAAGAAAGTCTCCAATTTCAGAATTGTTGGATCAGAAGGAGCCTTAAAGAGGCAAGTAGAGGAGCTGACCAATGCCCTAGCAGGAAAGGATATTGAGTTGGTTGTGCTGAAGGATAAGCTAGGCTAAGGCATTACTAAGGGACCAAGTTCTGAAGAATTTGTCAAGCTGAAGGAAGAAAATGACAAGCAGGCCCTGGAGATTAAATCTCACTAGCAGCTTCTTCAGGCGCACCAGGACTCCAATGCGCGTATGCCCTTGCTTCTATAGTCCATTGCTCCTAAGCCCTTTGGTTGTTAGGTTGTCTTGCTTATGTCTGTCTATACCATGTTATTTTCCTCCTATTCAACCTTTGTACTCTGGTCCTTTGTCTGTCTCATTATGTTTTTGGCTATGTTAAAGATGCTCACTTGAAATGAAATGACAACTTGTTTTGACTCTCTTAACTTATTCTTGTTCTTTAATTTCTATGTTTTTGCTCAAATATGCTATCTCATGAACCTGGTATTTCTTCATTGTGGCTATTATCTCAGTTTACTGCTTAGGTTTTTAATGATGCCAAAAGGGGAAAGATAGAGTACATGGGTAGACTTGGGGGCAATGTGTGAATATATTTAGGGTGAACAGGTCTGGGTTCATATGTTTACATTCAGGACATGCAAGGGAACTTATGTAAAGGGAATCAAAGTTAAGTGAATGTTTTGATAATTTAGGGAGAAAAGGTCTGGGTTCATATGTCATCATCAAAAAGGGGTACAATGTTAAGTGAATGTTTTGATGATTAACAAAATGACTCGAGGACCAGTAGCCTATCAGATAAACATGAAGTGCTTGCATATTAGATACAATTGTTAAAGCTGATGTGGTGGTGAAATATCACCCTTATTTATACTGAAGGACTTGTGGTTCATGCGATGCATATTATGTAGTATAAAAGGAGCTTGTCTAAGGAACAAAAAACAACTTTTGGAAAAATAAGAAAAACTGAATAGTCTTGTTGCTCCAAAAGCTTTCTCTTGGCTCCTAGTGTGAAGATACAACTGATGCATTCATGGGACCTGATAGAAGATTTCTATAGTTTCGTTCTATGTTAGTAGTTGTGTTATGTTGCAAATTGTAAGATTACTCCTAATCTATAAAAGAATGTAGAAATCATTTTTATTACAATCCTAAGAGTAGCTAAACCACATTGGCTGGTGTAGCCTTAAGGTATGGTGGTGTTGTAGTCTAACTTCATCTTGGAGGTGAGAGTGTAGACTAGTAGTTGTTGTGGCTTCTCATAGCTTCTAACTAGGGTTGCAAGTAGGAATGGTGAAGAAGTGAGGAAAATAAACCGTATGTGTTGTATTTGTTTACTTTGCTCATTCATAAGTGGATATTGGGTTTTGGAAAATTCTATTGGACAAGTCGTGGTATTTTCTCCCTTGAGCAAGGAGTTTTTCCATGTTAAAACTCAATGTTTTGTTCCTTGCTATTTGTCTTCTTTTTGTTTCTTTTCATACCATTTCGAGGAACCTGATCCCTTATTGTGGCAAACGCGTATTTACTCAACAAGACCTAATAACAAGTAATAAGCGCACAATTTCGACTGATAAAAGCAGCTCCCTTATGGTTCAGGCAAACCTTGTCATTCAAGTGATCTTCAAGTTGTGAAAACTGACACAACTTATGCATTGAGACAAGAGCAACGTTTTTTAAACATTATGAAAGTTGGGTTCTACTCTTTGTTAAGTGATTTTTATCAATGAGAGAGGGAAAAAGGGAAAACACCTTAACATTTTCTCACTGGTCGAGGTGTACAAGGACACTATTGTAGAGATATATAATAGAAGAAATGCATAAACAATAGATCTTCTGTAAGCCCAAGATCATTAATAAGATCAGATGATTCAACTGAAGAAGAGAAAATTAGAAAGAAGAAGAATTATTTTTGAAAGAAGAACTTGGTTATGGAAGAAGATAACAAAATTGCTTTCAATTGTTTGATTGATAACAAATGCCTAATACAATCCCTATTTATAGTGGTGTAGGGATGATTCTAGATACTAAGAATCTAGATTTTTTCTTAACCTCTTCTATAAATATCTTCCTCAAATATCTACTATCCAGATTTTTCTAAGTACAAATATCAAAGATATTACTCTATACAATTCTAGAGAGTTCTACTAAATAACTAAGATCTTTTGTTTTACGAAAAAATCATTTATTCACACTTCCCTATAAAGTAATTTTTTGAAAACTACCACGTACTTATTATGGAAGAACTCAAACAAATCTTTGAGCCATGTCTCAGTGATATTATCAACAATTTCTTTCAAACTCTTATTGCTTCTTTAAATGATGAAGATTCTGCATTGTCAATCAATCCATATGAATTATGTCCTTGTTGAGTTCTCAGACTCTCCCTTTATCTCATCTTATTTATAATAGTACTATCTGGATAAATGTCTGTGATGAGCAAGTTTGGAGCTCATGGGTTCAAGAATCTAGACTTGCTCCTGCTAACACAACTCCATAACAGAAGGGGATTGTAGTTGTATGAACATCCTCATTTGAGTTGGTGACTTTTTGATCATCAATTTCTTGTGAAGTATTCGTATCATAATAGGATTCTCCTTTTATCTCTTCAGTAATCAATTTATTAGCTTTAGATCTTCCAATAATTATGTCATCTGTCTCTCTACTTGAAATTTGGCCTTGAAGGTTAACTTCTTCATTTGTTGGATTTTCGTCTTCTCAAATGATTTGCTTCCAATGTTTGATTTAAGTCAACAATTAACCTTGACATAATTGATGATTGACTAGAGACTTCAACTTTCAGTATATCTTCTTTTTAAAATCTCTGATGTGTGTTATTCAAGTTGAGCATCTTCCAAAATACCCTTTTTTCTCCACGATATAGGAATAAGATTTTCGTACACTCTATCTTCTTAGACCTTGCTTATGGGACTACACTAGTATAATTAGGATAAATGCTAATATGATGCATCAGTTCATATATATTCAATGTTTTGTCACATTATTTGACAAAGAAGGAATTCCAAAATGTCACGACCCAAGCCTAGGGCCTAGACGTGGCACTGCGAATGGGAAGTTTGAAGACAACCCAAACAAGCCTCTTAGCGTATCATGTACATATCCTTGGTTGCAGTAGTAGAAAAAGACCATAACAAGAGTCAATTATGAAAAGGAAAGCAGGACTAAGGAAAATCTTTATATTTATGAAAACATAAGAAAAGTCGAGCTCATAGGTATATACAAACATAGTATCCAACAAGACCTCTACTTAAGAATGGAGTAGGGGCCAAGATGCTTCCCGGGTTCACCCTAATGATAACAAGTATCCAACATCAGGAAAAAGCCTAAACATAACATGAATAAAATAGATTTTGTCCTCGGAGTTGAGGACTCACCAAAAGCTTTCTTCAAATGAATCAAACTAGCCATGTGGAGGAAGAGGATCGATAGGAGCTCCGGTCCCTACATGGTGATATCCTATAGGCATAGTGTATGTGTTAGTACTTGGAATGTACTAAATATGCGGAGTACAACACAACAAAGAAAAAATTCATAATATTCAAAATGCATACGTATAAGTAATGGATATAATCTCAATATGACATGTATGATCATTACTTGTAAGAAAGCATGCATGTAAAACATTTAACTTGTATAAGATATCATACATATGTAGGCGGAGACCTTAACTAACATAGACCAAGAGAGCTACTACTTGGAATCCAAGGCATCACACCCCCTCAGAAAAGTGACGAGGCATGACACCCCCTCGATAAGGTGATGAGGTATGATATCCCCTCGATAAGGTATGGTCTACTTGCCAGGTAAATAAAACATGATAAGATGAACTAGATGGATCCACCAGTAAATCTCATTTAGGGGAATAATATCATCCTGTGATGGTACATAGTTTAAAGACTAAAGACTTTATATAAGGACCCTTTGAGTCGAGCCCTCATCTTAAGCTACAATCAGTGCTAAGCCTAATCCCACAGAATACCTGAAATAATCATAACTTTAATAATAATATGAGTAACTTGTAAGAGATATGATAACATGATATTAGTAGCTCATTCACATGCTTGACCTTTACTAGTGAGCTTACTTGAACATGAGGGTAAAATAGTAATCATGCTTGATCCCTCAACTTGACATGAATGGCTCACTAGAGGGTAGAATCTTGAAATAGGACTCACCTTGTCACTTGTAAAAATCATAGATACTTTTTATGAATTAAATACATGCTTGGGAGCCCATACTTATCTTGAAACACTTGACTTGTAAATCATGCGATAGTTCATCAACAACTTAGGAATTCTTGTCATGTAATTTAATCAAACACATGGTGGGTTCATAACGCTTATTTAAAATCATGCAACTCAAGAGTATAATAAGAAGGGGTAAAATCAATTCAAATCAAACCACTAACATTATAGTAAAACTCTCATTTTGGGTATCTTGAAATTCATCTCAAAATTCACAATGGTTCATAGTTTTCATAGTTCACATCATGCATAACTTCAGTAGATTTAAATCAACTCATGGTATGAGATTAAAATGGGCATTCATGCAAAATCAATCAATACTTGATAAAACCTAACATAATTTATGTTTATAATTTATAATAAGATATACCCATAAGTAATTCAACCTGAAATGATGCAAATTTTCATGAAATGAGAAGGTTGGGCTCCATGGGTGAAAGGACTCATAGATAAAGACCCACACACCTCACATTTGGATTTTCTTGAAATTGAGTTGGGGAAAACTTAAAGCTTAATATGGGTTCTTGAGTTCCAAGATTTAGCTTGAAATCCTTGAGTTTGAATGAGATATTTGATGACATATTTGGAGAGATTTAGAGAGGGTTTTTGCGTTCTAGAGTTGAAAAAATGATTAAGTATGGAGGATTTCACGTTTAAATGGGCATTGGATTATTACCACAATGCTCTTGGACGAAATATAGAGAACAAGGGAAAAATTACACTAGTCCACGTCCAGTTCGCATTGTCCACAACGCGGACCAAACACGAAGGACCAGTTGTGCTAGTTCATGCCTATGCTGCGTCGCGCCTGGGGCACGGATGCACACTGGAAATCGTTAATTAGCGAAAATTATTTTTCATTATCGGTTTTTTAAAATTTGAGTTCTACCCATTTCCTACACAATTTTTCCCCTTGATCAAGAATATGAAGTCAGATTTCTAAAATCATGCACAGTTTCTGAGATATTAGGAAAATAATATTATGGGTCATCCTATGCCCTTGAAAGGCGTCTCAATATCCCCCACTTGGAAATATTCATCCTTGAATGTCAAAGATACATGAGTAAGAGAAGTTATTATGAAGCTTTCAGCCCGACATGAATGCAACAAATGCACTTAAACATCATTTTCAAAAATTCTCAACATGAATGTCAAAAATCACCATAAACTTGTTACCATGAACATGAATGCATACAAAATGACATAAAAGCTGAAACTTAAGTCTTGATAGGACTTAATTTATTACCTTTGGCTTCATTAGAATGGAAGAGGTATGGATATAGTTTCTTTACGTCTGCCTCGGCTTCCCATGTGGCACTCTCAACTTGTTGATTCCACCAAAGGACCTTGACGGATGCTACATCTTTGTTCCTCAATCTTTTCACTTGCCTATCCAATATCTCCACTTGGACCTCCTCATAGGTCAAGTTGTGTTTCACAACACCCACTACTTCTAGAGGCACTATAGCACTTGGGTCACCAACACATTTTCTCAACATAGACACATGGAACACCGGATGAACCATATTCATATCCATAGGCAACTCTAATTCATAGGCAACCTTACCAATTCTCCTCAAAATTCAATAAGACCCCACAAACCGTGGGCTCAATTTCCCTTTCCTGCCAAATCGGAACACACCCTTCATGAATGATACCTTCAACTATACCCAATTATCAACATTAAACTCAAGATCTCTTCTTCTCACATTGGAGTAGGAATTTTGCCTACTTTGAGCCTTCTTTAATTTCTCCCTTATCAACCTCACCTTCTCCAAAGCTTCCATACCAAATTCAGGCATAACAAAGTCATCTCCCCCATATCAAACCACCCAACCGAGGATCTACAACACCTACCATTTAAAGCTTCAAAGGGAGCCATGCCAATGCTAGAGTGGTAGATATTGTTGTAAGCAAACTCAATATGTGGAAGATGTTTATCCCAACTACCCTTAAACTCCTAAACACAATCCCTAGGCATATCCTCAAGTGTTTTGAATAGTTCTTTTGGCTTGACCATCCATTTGAGGATGAAAAGTCAGGCTAAGCTTGACCTTGGTACCAAGACCCTTTGGAAGGGCCTCCAAAAATGAGAAGTGAATTGAGCACCATGATCCGAAATGATAGACAAGGGTACCCCATGCTAACCAACTCATGAATATACAACTTGGTATAATCTTTGGCACCATAAGTCATTTTGACTGGTAGAAAGTGAGATGACTTTGTCATTCTATCCACAATAACCTAAATGGAATCAAAGTGTTTCCTAGTCTTTGGCAACCTATCACAAAATCCATGTTTATCTCTTTCCATATCCAAGTAGGAATTTCTATGTCTTGGGCTAGGCTACCTGACCTTTCATGTTTGGCTTTCACTTATTGGCAATTATGATATTCGGCCATAAGCTTGGCAATATCTCTCTTCATACCGCCCCACTAATACACCTCCCTCAAGTCTCTATACATTTCTGTGGAACCGCGATGAATAAAATAGAATGAATTAGGGCCTTCTTCAAAATAAACTCCCTCAAGTCATCAACATTAGGCACACATAACCTACCTTGGAACCTAAAGGCACCATCTTCCCATTGGGAAAAACACTCCTTTATCATCCTTCACCAAAGCCTTCAACTCTACCAAGGTGGGTTGAAGGTCTTGTTTTGACTTGCCTTCCTTAATCAAAGAAGATTTAGAACTATCAATAACCACTACACCACAATTTTCAACTTCATTCAACCAAAACACAAACCTAGCTAACCGGTGAACTTCTCTAGCCATCTCCTTGCTACCAATATCAATATGAGCTACACTACCTATAGACACTATACTTAGAGAATTGACCACAACATTAGCTTTACCGGGATGATAGTGCACTCATGTTGTAATTCTTATGTAACAACCCTAAAAGTGCCCCAAAACGTGCCTCAGAATGCCTAAAATTTTAATTTCCTTATATCTCAAAATCCATTTGTGATTTTGAAAATCTGAATTTGGATTCTTGTTCAGGGGTCCAAATTAGGAGGATGTAACAGCCCACATCTTACAATACTAGTACAATACAAATGAAACATGATATGGCTTGGTCAAATTAGCACCCATTTTTAAAAGTGCTCGAATTTCATGTTATAGGGGGATATGTGTGTCTAATGCTTAAGAGGATCGAGTGTTTACACGTTTTGTGTCAAATTGAGGAGCTCACGGCCTTAAATAAAATAAGAGAATTGAGGTGCTTGTAGGACTTAAGAAGCTAGCAGGTCAGTCACCTACTTGCTTAGCTTAAATTTGCTAGCTAAATGGAGATGACGCTCGACGTCGAATTTATCCAAGTCCGATTATGAATAAAGTCTGTGTTAAGGGTGTGACTTTAGCCCATGTTTTAGCACTATAAATGTACTACATTTTCAGTACAAGAAGTATAATAAAAAGGGCCCAAGTGCACCACAAACCACTTGGCTAATTGGTCCCAAACTAAGTGAAGAGAAAGTAGGAAAATGGGCAGCCCAATCCCATCAACTTGGAGACCCATTTAGGCCCAAGTGTAAGGGCCAAGCTGCTCGATAACCAGCTTATTAATATATGGTATAAGGTTATCAAAGATTTAAGAGTAAGGTGGCCAAATTAGGCCTTTAAAAAGGGGTTACAAGCAGCAAAATTCATTCACTTTTAAACTTGGAAAATTTCAGCTTTCTCAAAACTTTGTTGTTCTTATTTCTTAACATAGCAAGCAGCCACAAGGGAACTTCTAGGGTTCTTGGAGAGGCCCTACACCTTGAAGGTAGTAGTAAATAAGTTTACATATGTATTTAGTATGGTTATCTTATGAAAACCAACAAGTATATGCTAGTATGTTTGTGTTGAAAATTTGGGACAACACGTATTTAGAAAGTTGCTGCACACATGCCTTTTATTTTAGTGACTTTTCTATGATTTTTGGGATGTATTATTAAGACAAATTGATTTTATTAATATGGTTTGAGTTATAAATATTACCCTAAGGCTGCTGCCCTGATTTTGGTTTCATTTAACAAACGCGTTTTATTGTGTTGTCTTAAGTGTAATGTTGATTGGAACTTGTGGGCTGTTGGATGAAAGGCTATTGGCTCACGTCCTTCATGACTTCTTGTGTGCTATTATAAGACTATTTTAGGAATGTTTATATGTGTAAATATTGTTGGAACAGTTTGGTTAGAGTTGGAACAGGTTTGGAATTGTCGACGTCGAAATGTAGCAAAGGGAGGTAACGTTATGCTATCCATTTGTAAGTTGTGTAGAATTGTTAAGCGTTGTACATTGTGGGCTATTGTAATACTATTGTGGCACTAAAACAGACTGCACATGATGTGTATATATGAATGTGTGCTAGAAAATATGATTATAAGTGAAAAGATTGAAGGAATAAGTTTGTGTCACTAATTATAGGCTTGCCGCCCGGGTGTTAGTTTTTGTGATATTGGGCTGCCAAGAAGTATTCTTTTACTACTAATACTAGTCTTATTGCCTACTATGTTGTATATAATTACTTAGAGGAAGGGAAGGTTATCTCGAGGTAGTAATGAGGTCATACAACACGGTATGTAAGACTACTTGATTTCGTATTGTTTGGCATGAAACATAGATCCTTCCTTGGCACATAAAGGCACTTACCAACTCCGACATAACTCTTAGTTGTGTCTCCACTCTTTCACATGTTCATATGCTCCCATATATAGTTACCTTCAAATCTGAATACATACGTGGATACCAAGTTACATGGGTTCTTGTTGCTAAATAAAGTTCATGAGTTGTTTCATCTCATACGCATTTCATTATTTGTGTAATATGCTTTTTTCATTGTCATATTGTCTTGTATGATTATCTACATGTCACATGCTACATATAAATCTTACAGCTCCAATATTGTGACTAAAAGAATCATTTTAAAGGTAATTGAAAGATAAACTATATTGTTTATTGATGGGTGGTAGCCCGAGGGGTGGAAGAATCACCTAGCCGGGGACGATCCTATCACGGGTGGTAGCCAGAGGATTTAAGGAAGAACCTAGCCAGGGAAAATCCTGATATAGTTTTACCACTCATTCGTTGGTCATTTGTATTACAGTTGTGCATAAATTATACAGTAAAGGTAAAGTAATATAAAGAACATAAAGTACATGATTCCAAAGTATAACCAAAGGTGGTCTCTAATCTTGCACCAGTGCATGGTCTCATTTGAGTTATTACTTCATATACAGTATATCCTGCCTTACATATTTAGTACATTATCTCATACTGACACCCCTTACGGGGGACCTGCATTTCATGTTACAGGTACAGGTGCTAGTAGATCTTCCCGGTAGGAGTATAGGATATCCAGCTGCTGATATTAAGCTCCAAGTTGCTCCGGGACTTGGTGTGCGTCTAGAGCTTATATGTTTATATTGTACAGTTAGTCGAGTTGGGGCTTGTCCCGACCCTTGTCAGATACTTTCTCTCATCTAGAGGCTTTGTAGACTATGTAAATTTAAGTGTGGTCATGTCTTGTACTTTAAACACCGTGGCCTCAATGGCCTAGTCATATAAATTTCCTTTTGACTTGTTATCACTGTTTATCTTCTTAAAGGCATGTCAAAGGTAGAAATCTCTTATAATATGCATAGATAGAGCATAGATACAGGTTGGTTCTCCCGAGCCTTATCGGCAATGGGTGCTAGTCCGCCCTAACAGGATTTTAGGGCATAACAGAAGTGGTATTAGAGCGGATCATGATTTAGAAGTGGGCTATCCTTTATCTTCCTCTTGGTAACGGCATGATCTAGAAGTGCAAACCAGTATTTGTTAGTGGGAAAGCCTTATCTTTGCATCTAATGTATGACATAGATTATGACGAAGTGAAACATTTCCTAAAACACCTCATAACCTCCTATTCATAGTTTTGGCGAGCTTCACAACCATGAATAAGACTCTAATCGACGTGGTGTACTGGATTTTCGAGGATTATTAACAATCTAGTGCTCTGATATCAAGATTGTCACAACCCAAGCCTAGGGCCTAGACATGATAGGGAAAATGGGAAGTCCGAAGATAACCCAAACAAGCTTTTTAGCATATCATGTACACATCCATGGTTGCGGAAGTAGAATAAGACCATAACAAGAGTCGATTATGAAAAGGGAAGTGGGACTAAGGGAAGTCTTTATATTCATAAAAACATAAGAAAAGTCGAGCTCATAGTCATATACAAATATAGTATCCAACAACACCTCTACTTAAGAATGGAGCGCGGGCCAAGACACTTCCCCAGACCCTCATGATAATAAGTATCCAATATAAGGAACAAGTCTCAACATAGCATGAATAAAATAGATATTGTCCTTGGAGTTGAGGACTCACCAAAATGTTTCTTCAAATGAATCGAACTAGCCACATAGAGGAGGATGATCGATCAATAGAAGCTCTAGTCCCTAGATGGTGATATCATGTAGGCATAGAGTATGCATTAGTACTTGAAATGTACTAAGTATGCGGGGTGCAACGCAATAAAGACATAAGTAATAATATACAAAATGCATACATATTAGGCAATGGATATAATCCCAATATGACATGTATGATCATTACTTGTAATAAAACAAACATGTAAAATATTTAACTTGCATAGTATATCATACATATGCGGGAGAAGACCTTGACTGACATAGACCAAGCGAGCTACTATGTGGAATCCAAGGCATGACACCCCCTCAGGAAGGTGACGAGGCATGACACCCCTCAATAAGGTGTGGTTTACTTGCCAAGGTAAACCTAGCATGATAACATAAACTAGATGGATCCACTAGTAAAGCCCATTTAGGGGAATAATATCATCCTATGCTGGCACATAGTTTAGAGACTAAAGACTTTATATAAGGACCCCTTGAGTCGAGCCCCCATCTTAAGCCTCAATCGATGTTAAGCCTATTCCCATAGAATACTTGAAATAATCATAACTTTAATAATAACATGAGTAACTTGTAAGAGACATGATAACATGACATGAGTAGCTTATTAACATGCTTGACCTCTACTAGGGAGCTTAATTGAACTTGAACATGAGGGTAAAATAGTAATCATGCTTGATCTCTCGACTTGACATAAATGGCTCACTAGAGGGTGGAATCTTGAAATAGGGCTCATCTTGTCACTTGTAAAAATCATACATACTTTTCATGAATTAGATACATGCTTGGGAGCTCATAATTATCTTGATACACTTGACTTGTAAATCATGCAATAGTTCATCAATAACTTAGGAATTCTTGTCATATAATTTTATCAAACACGTGTTGGGTTCATGACGCTTATTAAAAATCATGCAACTGAAGAGTATAACAAGAAGAAGTAAAATTAATTCAAATCAACCCACCAATATTGTAGTAAAACCCTCATTTTGGGTATCTTGAAATTCATCTCAAAATTTCATAGTTTTCATAGTTCACATCATGCATAACTTCAATAGATATAAATCAACTCATGGTATGAGATTAAAATGGATATTCATGCATAATCAATCAATACTTGATAAAACACCACATAATTTACATTCATAATTCATAATAAGAGATACCCATAAGTAATACAACTTGAAATCATGCAAATTTTCATAAAATAAGAAGGTTGGGCTCCAGGGTGAAAGGACCATGGATGAAGAACCACATACCTCAAACTTGAATTTTCTTGAAATTGAGTTGGGGAAAACTTGAAGTTTGAGATGGGTTCTTGAATTCCAAAATTGAGTTTGAATGAGAGATTTGATGATATCTTTAGAGAGATTTAGAGAGGTTTTGTGAGTTCTAGAGTTGAAAAATGACTAAGTATGGAAGATTTTATGTTTAAATGGGCATTAGGGTAATGAGGAAACATGAAAAACAGGGAAAGAATTACACTGGTCCACATCCAGTCCGCGATGCGGACTAAATGTGAAGGACTGGTTGTGCTACTCTACGCCGAGGCTATGTCGCGCCTAGGGCATGGATGCACACTGGAAATCGTTAATTAGAGAAAATTATTTTTCGCTAAGGGTCTTCTAAAATTTGGGTTTTACCCATTTCCCACTCAATTGTTCCCCCCGATCAAGAATATGAAGTCGGATTTCTGAAATCAAGTACGATTTTTGAGATATTAGGAAAATACAATTATGGGTCATCCAAAGCACTTGAGGGGCATTTCACAAAAAAGCATACCAGCTAAAATAAGCAAAATGCTTACCAGATATCATTAGGGGATTCACAATACTTTCTACATAGGCTTTTGCAGGTTTGCATCCCTCAACAAAAGTAGTATGCTCTAGTTTTTTAGTTGAACCATCAAATATCACGATTACTCCCGAAAGTGAAAGTAAAATGTCATGCTTCTCTGACTTGTGAAGGTGCTTCGAAAAGTGAAAATGAGTGGAGAAAACACATATAGCACAGTTTTTTGAGGATATTCAATGGTGAACAGTTTCATCCATAATGCACCACGATCTTTCAATATCCAGACACCAGAAGTAATGTTATCTAGATACAAGTATAAAGAGCAGAAAGTTCACTTCCCACATATCCGAGTTTGAATTTAGAATGGACTTCTTCACGAGTGGGAAGCTCCAAGTTTCTCCATTTCTCATCTGATACATCAAAAGAAATGATGTTGTAAATATCGTAATTACTAACGCGAGCAGATGCAGCCCAATATCGACAAATTTATTGCAATGATTTAGTATAAAGTGAAACGGCCCAAAAAACGTACCCAAAAATGTGCCTCGAAAGTGCCTGAAAACGTAATTTCTATATATCTCAAAATCTGTGCGTTATTTCAAAAATCCGACTTCATATTCTTGTTCAGGGGGGAAAATTGAGTGGAGGGTGGGTCTAACCCAAATATTAGAGCAACCGTTGCAAAATTTGAATTTTCAAAGTGAGCCGAAAAATAGTGTAAGTGTGTGTTCCTTCGCAACATGTACTAGTATTAAAACTGTCCTGATTTTTTACTTCGGTCCAACACTTTTACGGCTTGGGCCTAAGTTTTCCCATATGTAAAAATACCTATGCATAGCTTCATTTCATCCTCATATCATCCTAAACATTCCCTAATACTCACTCAAACACTTAGACTAATATTCCTCTCAAGATTCATGTCCCAAAACCCTTATCCGGGTCTAAGGATTTCCTTCAAGCTTCAAGTCTCCATTGAAGTCTTCTTCAAAAAATTCTCCAAAGTGAAGGTATATGGGTTTCAACCATTAGGTACTTCCACCCATGGTTCCCTAATCTCCTTTTTACTCAATTTGCGTTATTTAAAGTTGATTTTACAAATGGATTTACTAGTATGAACATGTCCATGAACTATGTTAAAGCTATGTAAAGTTGTGACTGTTTTGCTATGTTTTGAGCTATAAATCTTAGATCCATTGTAAGATTTGATGAGGGTTTTTGATGTATATTGCTTTGAGTTGTTGCAAGGTGTTGATTGATAGTTTTACAACGGATTTTCTTACATGATTTCATCTCTAAATTGCATGGTTTTGTACTAGCATTTCACACCCACCAAGTATTTGATAAAATGTTTGGTCATGGTTTCTTGAGGAATTGAAGGTCTAAAGCATGAGATGTGATATGAATTACTATATGATGATGAAAAGAGCTTATACATATGATATATTCTGTATAAAGTATTGCATTAGACCATGCCCGATCCGGGGGGACTAAGAGCGCGGGTAACCTTGTTGGGGGGTTTATACCCTGATATCCAATCAAGGGACTAGTGCCTTGATAACCTAGATGGGGGTTTGCACTCATCAACTTAGTGAGGGGTTTGTACCTCTCCACCAGGGTGATGGGTTAGCATCATCACCAACCTACCAAAGGGTCTGTACTTTGAAAATCTTGCTTGGTCTTTTCTACACATATGATATCCTATATAAGCATGAGTTACTTAACCATGTTTTACTTAAACATTAATCATGCATTCCATATTGTTATATGATGTATATTGCCTATTGTTATGCATTTTGATTATGATGCCTATCTCTTGTTGCATCGTATCCTAAATACTTAGTACATTCAAACATACTAACATATACTCCTGCCTACATGATATCACCATGTAGGAACCGGAGCCTAAGTTGATCATCCTTCTCCAGATGGCTAGTTCGGTATCATTCAAGCCAGTTGGTGAGTCCTCCATTTTGGGGGTGTTGGTCTATTTTTCTCTTATTATGTATTGAGACACTATTCTTTATTTCTATTTTGACGGTGAGGGTGAGCCCGATTGCATTGTCTTAGCCCCCGCTCTTATCTATGTAGTAAAGGTATTGTTAGAAATGTTATGTATCTATGATATGAGCCTCGACTCTTCTATCTCTTGATTATGATGCTATGCAAGCTTTCCCCTTAGTCCCATTGCCCTTATTTCTACTCTTTTATGTCATTTACATGCTTTCGCGATCAATGATGTGTAATGATAAGTTAAGAGGCTTGTTTGGGGACCCTTCGGGCTTCCCATTCGTCGTGTCACGTCCAGGCCCTATTTTGGATCATTAAAAACTTGGTATCAGAGCACTAGGTTGTAAGACCCTCGGAGTCCAACACACGCGTCGATTAGAGTCTTATTCATAGTTGCGTTGTGCACCACATCTATGAATAGGAGGCTATGAGATGTTTTATGAAATGTTTCACTTCTTCATGATCTTTGTCTTGCGATAGAGTTAGATCCCCTAGGGCTTATTCCTAACCCCTAACCATTACATTTCAGGATATGTCTCAAGCTACTCAAGATAGTGATATGTCGAATGCGGAGGTTCGTAATACCTTGTGGGTAATGGCCAAAGTGGTGACTGGAACACCCCACACTTGCCTAGGAATACCCCCATAATCGTAATTCCCTTATATCTCAAATTTGGGATATTTAAATGCCCCTCCATGTAGCTCGAAAACACCCTATGATGCTTTTTCTCAATATCTCAAAATTCGTGCAGAATTTTGCAAATCCGACTTATATTATTGTTCAGAGGGAAAAATTGCATGGGGGATGAGTACCCACAAGGTATAGTTTTCTGTGCCAAAAAAATAATTTTTGGTGAAATTTTACAAAAACAGTAGTTGTCCGCGACGCGGACCTGATGCGGATTAGTTCAAAAAATTTTGAAAAATTATTCTTTTTACTCCATATAAATTGGGTAATAACCCTATACCTATATACATGAAAATCCCTCATTGTCTAGCCGTTTTGAGCCCTAAAAACCAACCAAAAACCTCTCAAAATCCTCTCTAATATTGATCAAATTCTCCATTCATTCTCAAAGTTTTCAAGAAGTCTTGTGTGAATTCAACGAAACTAATTCAAGACCCAAGTCTTCCTCAAGATTAAAGTGTCCCAATCTCTTTCTGGATCTAAGGATTTCATTCAAGCTTCAAGTCTCCATTTTAAATCTTCTTCAAGAAAATCTCCATAGTCAAGATATGTGGGGTTTTTTATGGGTTCCTTACACCCGTGATTCCCAAGCTTTCTTTTCTTAAAAATTGTATGATTTAAAGTTGATTTACTCATGGGTCTTACTTATTATGAATTTCACTGCACACTATCTTGGGGTTTCATGAAAGTGTGACTGTTTTGGCATGTTTTGAGCTATGAATCTAAGGTCTATTGTGGGATTTGATGAAGTGTTTTAATGTATATTGCTTGAGGGTATTACCAAGTATCTATTGATGGTTTTACATTGAGTTTTCTAGCATGATTTGACTCTTGAATTGCATGGTTTTACACTAGCATTACACACTCTCTAAGTGTTTGATAAAAAGTCCAGTTATAGGTTCTTGAGGAATTGAAGGTCTAATGCATGTGTCAAGACCCGAAAATGGGCGTGATGGCACTCATCTTATCCCACCAAGACAAGTCAACCTACAACCCAACTATAACATGTAAACACGGAATTATAATCAAGATGAAAGTTCAATTTAATGTAATTACCCCAAAACCTGGTTGTCACGTACACAAGCTTCTAATGTATTACAATAGATTCGAAAGAAAACAAAGTATCAATGACATTGTCTCTAGAATAGAACAAAATCATAAATGGGAGTAGGGAGTCAGCTAGGATGGCAACAGCTACCTCTCGCAACCTTCACAGAGAGCCTCAGACAAGTACTAGTGGAGAGAGTATCACGACGATCGGGGCTCATAACCTACAAAATATTGTAGCAAGAGGGTGAGTACCAAACACACGGTACTCAGCAAGTGAACTAATAAACACAGAGTTAAGTAGTATAGAATACCTGCACCCCTCAACACTCCCACCAAATCCCCGCAACTACAATCTAACTTATAACCTTCACAATTACAACCCCCGAAAATTCTATGATCAAAGCCTATAACAGTATAATTCTCATCTATCCCGCTTCAAGTCATAAGGGAAAATTCTACAGTTTATCAAGTTCTCGCTAATTCATCAAGTGTCATCAAATCAATACCAAAAGTA
>JAABOM020084497.1:0-30720 GCA_011800125.2 Solanum clarkiae | reverse complement strand
TGAAAAGTGAACAATTCACTTATTTTGAAACATAAAAAATTTTCCAACAATTCACTTAATATGAAACGGAGGGAGTACTTTTTATTTTTATTTTTCTAAAGAAAAATGAGTACAATATTTATAAGAACACAAAAATACATTTTTTCCATATATATTTTGCACAAGTATGAGCATGTTGGGAATCATGGATGCCTAAAAATTTTTTTTTCTTTGATTTAATCATGAAAATTAAAAGAAGAACCCATGAACTGAAAGCAACATTTTAGATAATGAATTCTTGTCATTATTTCAGTTTATTAGGCCTCAATACATATGTCATCATAAAAATTAAACTATTGAAATAAAGATAGAAACTTGGAGCACTTCAATATATTTCAATCACATTAAACTACACTAGAAAGATTAAATGTTATCTCTTGTGAGAATTAATTTATACAAAATAAGCCACGATAACAATCACAAACCCGAAACCGCGAAAGCAAACCTCAAACTCTCTCTTTTCTAGTTGTGTTTTTCAAAAGATTTTTCTTTATGTGTACATGTTTTGTGCAATTTTTCTTTTTGGAGTGTATGAAGGATGAATGTAGTATTTTTCTCTTCTTTTTTTTTTTTTGACTTTGCAGTGTGTTTGTGTTGTTCTCTGTTTTTGTGAATGAGGAAGAATATATGTAGATGTGCATGTGCAATGTGGGTGAGTAAGTTAATAAGAAAAATGGGTAATGTAGTGGGATAGTTTAGTGTGTAGTGGGTTTTTGGGTAAGTTAGGTTTATTTTAGTTTTTAATTTTTGTTTTGAAAAGAAAAAAATAAAAATGTTAGAAAACTATTTTAAATTTAAAAAAAAAAGAAAAGTTAACTAGCTAAAACTAAGAATAATTAAGAAAATACTAATAATACTAGATTATTTATTAGAATCAAAGTTAAAAGAAAACATATATTTTTAGAATTTTTCTCTTCTTTACAACAAAACTTCCACTAAAATGTGACTTTATTTTTGTAGTTTTCAAATAAAGTTATTATAAATAAGATAAAAATAAAAAAAGTCTAGTTTAGATTCAAAAAATAAATATTTAAATACTAAAAAGTATATAACTTAAATTTGGTAAAAAATTAGGTGCTAACAGGATGCCCCTCTTTGCTTGAGAACATGAAGAATTTTCAAGTAAAAAGTGAACGTGCCTAATTTTTGGCATAACCATTATTACAAGGTAGAAAAAAATAAAGAACAAGCAAGAGTGACCGAGCCCTGGCTTTGGGCAACCTACATATCTCGGGTTATAAGAGAATTAGGTCATATGTAGTTCAAATAGGTGCAGAGATGGATGGATGAATGGATTAGATAGTTGATTCTTTTCCTGACGAGATCCCAGTCTGTGGATCCTATTGTTACATTGAAGATAATAAAACTGAAAGGAAACAATATAAGATCTATTGTATTTTACTTGTCTCGGCCCTCTTTTTATTTCAAGTCTGCCTTTGCATCTTCAGTTATCACCTCATCTTTTTCTGGCAAGTACCTTGATCTCAAAATTTAATCTTGAAGTTTGAGTTTGAGGCTTAAACTTGAAATCTCAATTGAGTTGCCGATGCCTCTCTCAAGGAAAGTTAGTAGACTAATCTTGAACACTTGTTTCCTGTATTGAAGTCGGGATGTTGAATCTTCAAATATCGAGCTGCTACATGGGTCTGAACCATCTCGTAATCTCATTCTCAAAACGGACAAATGTTACTCCATTATTGGATTTGTGGTCGCAGAGGAAACCACTTGCAATCAAAATAAATAAAACAAAACAAAATTTTTCTGCCCCAATTTGTGATAAGAAAGTTTTTGTGGGTTATTTCAATTGGCTTGAACATCATATTAGACAAAATAACAAAACAATTTTTAAAAAAAGAAAAAACAAAGATTCTGAGTTTGAATTAAATCAGATTTTATGCTTTATGAAAAATAAAAATGGGGGTTATCATGCCCTATGAAGATATGAACGAATATTATGAGCGTTCGTATCCTAAACGAATATTATGAGGGCTCGCTCCCTAAATGAATATTATAGGGTTCGTTCCCTAAACAAATATTGTAAGGGTTCGTTCCCCTAAACGAATATTATGAGGGTTCGCTCTCTAAACAAATATTATGAGGGTTCTTCTCTAAACGAATATTATGAGGGTTTATGCCCTAAGCGAATATTACGAGGGTTCACTCCCTAAATGAATATTATGAGGGTTCCTCCCTAAACGAATATTATGAGGGTTCGTGCCCTAAACGAATATTATAAGGGACCGCTCCCTAAACGAATATTATGAGGGTTCGCTTCCTAAATGAATATTATGAGGGTTCGTTCCCTAAACGAATATTATGAGGGTTCGTGCCCTAAATGCAACCAGAGGATAATTGTACCTTATGAAGACCAATGTAACCAGGGGATGATTGTACCCTGTGAAGACAAATGCAACTAAGGGATGATTGTATCCTATGAAGACTTGTATGAATATTATGAGGTTTCATGCCCAAAATGCAACCATAGGATGATTGTATCATGTAAAGACATGTACGAATATTATGAGGGTTTGTGCCCTAAATATAACCATGGGATGATTGTACTATGTGAAGACATGTAAGAATATTATGAGGGCAACCATGAGATGATTGTACCATGTGAAGACATGTACAAGTATTATGAGGGTTCGTACCCTAAATGGAACCATAGGATGATTGCACCATGTGAAGACATGTACGAATATTATGAGGATTTGTGTCCTAAGAAAATGAAGTATTTTTATTTTGTTTTACTTTTATTTTTTATTTTTAAAAATAAAATAATATAAAATATGCCCCAGTTTTGAAACTAGGAAATTTTGAAATTTTGGTGATTTTTCTTTAGTTATAAACTTTTTTTTTTTTAAAAAAATGCTCTAGTTTGATTTTTTCAAGAATGTTGAGAAAATATATTCTTTCTATATTCTTTCTATTTGAGACCGAGCCCCTTTGTAGGATTGCCTATTTATTCCACCGCAACAAGAATTAGGTCTAACGTACTTCATTAAGATCAAAGATATTTTTGTTTCTTGTTGTTTTTTTTAAATAATAATAATAATAATAATAATAATAATAATAATAATATCTTCTGAAAAGAATGTTAGATAGAAAGAAATTAATTTTTGATTGACTATGTCTTGATTTTAGCTGGTACCAACAATATTTATTATGCATATGAATCACCTTTAAGTACTTTTAGGCAAATTTTAGATCAACTTTGAAGTAATCCCTATAGTTTTAGATGATATCTCAAAGATAGTTAAGTGTTGACAGGATCTGTTCATCTTACATCAAATATGGGGTTAAAATTTTCATGTCCTCATGTTTCAAGTGCCTTACTTGTACCGCTCGGCAAAATTACCAAAACTAGAATGAAATCATGCGCATAATGCGTTTTTCCAAGCTCGGATGGAAAATTTGAGCTCGGATTTCCGATCAGCAGAAAAAACTGGGTGGGTGAGTAGTCTCGACCCGATTTTAGAGCAACCGAATTGAAAAATAATTTTTCAATCCAAAAATTGAGACAGTGAAGGTATGCATTGGGGCCGTGATGTATACCTATCATGGACCTATACTTATATTTTTTTAATTTTTTGATGAAATTGCATTTTTAAAATTACACAAGTGTGCGACAGGTCCGCGTCGAGGACCTGTTACCCTTACTTGTTCCACCGAAGTTTAAAATTTTTTAATCTTTTGAGGGACATTCTAGACTTTTTTCAACCCCTCCTAAACTCAAAACACGATCAATTTAGGTCATTTTGATGAATAAATAGGGTCTAAAATCCCATTCTAAGTCCTTCTTCACAACATTTGAAAGTTAGGACTTGAGAGAGAAGAAAGAAGAACGTGAGATTGAAGAATTCGAGGAGAGTTCTTGACGAGTGATTTGAGGAGCTTTATTTCAGGTATGTAAGGCTAAACTAAAAGCATGTTATTATTCTCTCATGTGCCCCATAAATGGTCTTAGATGAGAGTTGAAGGTTCTTGAGTCTGCATGCATGAATGTTGATTATTTTCTTGAAAAATTATATTCCTTACATGTATTTTCATATGTTGATGATCATCATAAACTTGCTTTCTTGAATTGAATATTTTCATGAGATATTACGTAAACCCTATGTGTTAACTTTTAAAAACATTCATGAAAAAAAGATAAGGATTGAGTCTAGAGCCTTGATTAAGAGAGTCGATTATGATTGTGACGTGAAAATGATGATGAGTTGATAGAACTTGATAGCCCCTTGAGTCTCCATAAATGAACTTTAACGATTTGTCTATTCAATTGTTCCCTAATGATCGTTCTCAGCCTTAAGCTGTTGATTGAGATGTTGATTGATGAGATGATTAGAGTTTCTATGAGATTGACTGAAAGATTGTGACTTCATGAGGCTGATTGAGATGATTAGATTGAGATAGTTTGATTGGATGAATTGTTTTATGAGCATTGAGTCATGGGAGGTGTATCGAGCACCGAAATCTTTAGAGTTAAACCAACTCTCACTCATCAAACTATGTACTCGAGCGCAGGTGAAGATCAAGACCACCACATCATATTGTGTTGAGGTCCCTCTAATTAGAAGTCCCTAAAATCAATAGAGGACTTATAGATCTACTATCTCCATCCAGACTTGTCCTTATGATTTCGATTCGTTCTTTACCTGACAAGTACAGAACGACTATGGCAACATCAGCATTATCACTGGCTCGTAAGTGATTGTTGTCGGATAAGAGAAACTCCCAGAAAGTTCCCACCTTGAGTACACTAAGTCAAGATGAGATGAGATAAGTTGAGATGAATCCTTCTAAGATGAGTCTGATTTGATTGATGAGTTGATTGGTTGATAGATCACATTTCTACTCTTTATTCTTGCTTTAGATAGACATTTGACATATTGATTGGTTTCTATATTGATTTGATTTTTATTTCTATATTGTTCTACCTGTTTCGATTTCACTTAGCTATTGTACATACCAGTACATTCCAAGTACTAACGTCCCCTTTTTGGACTGCATCATTTTATGATGTAGATACACAGGATAGAAGTCATCAACAGGCTTATCATTGAAGATCTTTAGACGTTCAGCAAATTTGTGAGCTTTCCCTACTTCGGAGGATTCATTACCTATTTTCATCATGCTTTACAGTTAGAATCACCTAGCTTTTATTTTTGATTGAGGTAGCCATGGGTCTGTCATTGGCACTACCTAATAGTGATAGAGGCTTCATAAACTAGAGTCGGATGTTGATGATTGGAACTTGTGAGCTAGTTTCTTTCTACTAGCCTTTCAATATTATTATTTGAGACTAGATGATGAGATGTGCCTATTTATTTCCTTATGTCTTTCACTGATTAGTAGAATGTATGTATGAATGAATATGATGAGGCTAAGTGGTTCGCTAAGGGACTAGTTGTAGTCTCTAGGTGCCAGCCATGTCTTGGTTTCCCTCCGGAGGCGTGACAAACTTAGTGTCAGAGCATGAGTTCAGGTGTCCTAGGGAGTCTATGAACCCGTGTCTAGTAGAGTCTTGTTTATAGGTGTGTTGTCGACCACACTTGATAAAACAGGAGGCTATAGGACATTAGGAATTGTTTCCCTTCATTCATGTTCTAAATCGTGATATGGAGTTATACTATATGAAAGTTCTATTCTAATTCATGCTTTACGCTTTGCAGAATTGTGATCATGCTTCCCAGAAGATCCGTCAGAGGTAGAGGACGTCCCGCCAAATGAAATGTCAATCCACCTGAGCCTCAAGGACATGAGGTGCCCGTGGAACAAGCTGTCCCTGTTGCGCAGTCACACAAGATGAGGTATCTAATGCTGAGCTTCTCTAGGCTATCTAAATTCTACCCAAGCTATCATAGCACCTACTGCGAGACAAGGACTGACCCGATAGGATGCCCATGACACTTCTAGAGTCCGGGAATTCTTGAGGATGAATCCTCTTGAGTTTACTGGGTCTACATCCACTGAGGATCCTAAGAACTATGTGGAGGAGCTTCAGAAAGTGTTCCTGCAGATGCTGACAAAGTGGAACTGGCTGCTTATCAACTATAGAGGGTGGCTAGACTATGGAATGGCCAGTGGAAGAAGGGTAGAGGGGAGAATGCTCCCATGATGACTTGGGCTTTCTTCAAGGAAGCTTTCTTGGGCCGTTTCTTCCCATCGAAAAGAAGAGAGGAAAAGGTAAGAGAGTTCTTAAACCTGAAACAGGGCTCTATGACTATACAGGAGTACGGGCTGAAGTTCACACAGTTATCCCGCTATGCTCCATATGGTTGCTAATATAAGGGGTAGGATGGGGATGTACGTTGATGGGTTGAATAGAGGGCCAAACAGAGATGGGAGGGGAGCTATGCTCGTGAATAACATGGATATAGAGAGATTGATGACTTTTGTGCAACAGGCTGATGAGGAGAGGCAACAGGGTCAGGAGGAATTCAAAAGTAAGAAAGTAAAAATATCCAACCACGAGGTTGGAAAGAAAGGAATGGGAATCGATTTCCAGTACCATCATCTGCCAGTGCACCTACACCTAGAGCCAGAAATGATTAGAGGTCCCAGAATGTTGGAGCCCATAGGCCTCGGTCCCAAGAAAGTGTGTCTCAATGTTCATTGGGTAAGCCAACATGTGGCAAGTGTGGTAAACTGCACTTGGGGAGATGCCGTGAGGGAAGTGATGTATACTATAAGTGTGGCCAGCAGGGTCACTATAAGAGAGACAAAGTGGGATGACCAGGCTCAATCTTCTGCACCAGCCCCGCCAGCTAAGGGAAATCAGAGAGTTACTACGACGGGCGCAAGTGGAGCTATAAACCGTTTGTATGCATGGGTAGTCGACATGATTAAGAGAACTCCCCAGACGTTGTGACAGATATGATTCGAGTCTTTTCTATTGGTTGTTATGTGTTGATGCATCCTGGTGCCACATTATCTTTTGTAACTCTTATGTGGCCAGTATATTTGATATAATACTCGAGAGTCTTCTCGAACCTTTTGATGTTTCTACTCCCGTGGGTGAGTCTATTTAAGCTGAGAGAGTCTATAGAGCTTGTCAGTGTCCATCCATCATAGGGATACTATAATTGATCTGATTGAGTTTGAAATGACCAATTTTGGTTTGATCCTTAGCATTGCTTAGCTCCATGCTTGTTATGCCTCTGTTGATTGTAGAGCCCAAACCGTTAAGTTCCAATTTCCGAATGAACTAGTTTTAGAATGGAAGGTTGATTCCGTAGCACCTAAAGGAAAGTTTATCTCATACCTTAGAGCCATAAAGATGATTACTAAGGGCTGTATCTACCATCTTGTGAGAGTTAAATCTGATGATGTTGAGTCCCCAACTCTTGAGTCAGTTTTGATCGTGAATGAGTTCCCAGAAATGTTTCCTAAGGATCTGCCCGGAGTCCCTCCTGATAGGGAAATTGACTTTGGGATTGATGTTCTTCCTCATATCCAGCCTATCTCAATTCCACCTTAGAGGATGAGCCCCGCTAAATTGAAATAACAGTTAAAATATTTGTTAGTGAAAGGCTTCATAAGGCCAAGTATTTCTCCTTGGGGTGCCCCTGTCCTATTCATGCGAAAGAAACGTAGCATATGTATAATTTCGTAAGAAAACATTCAAGAAAACATGCATTAAATTCCAATGCATTCATCTATCAACTTATCTCAATCAAATAGGCACATGGAATAATGATTCCATACATTAGGTTAGCCTTAATACCTGGGATGAGGTTTTGACAATCAAACTGCAAGGTTTCAGCTTCAATCGTATGAATTCCTCACTTATTTTCTCCTTATTTTAGCCCTAGACTTTTATTAGAATCCGTTGAAGACTTAGGATTGGTTTTTAAAACCCATTTTAAGTAAAAAAAAATGAATATTGGTCGTGGATTTAGTTTAGGAGGGATAAGGAAAGATCTGGAATGTCTCTAAAAAAGAAGTGAATGTTTGCACTTTGGGAAACAAATCGGGACATTCCTATATCCCTACATTTTTGTCTAAATTCTTCGATAAAGTTTTCTGATCCTATAGAAAATATTGGAATCACCGTTATGTGCATGTCCGTGACAAGTCCGCGAAGCAGACATGTCACGCACATTTTTGAAATTGCATTTTTGCTTCAAAAAATTATCATTTGATCCTATTGCTCTGAAAATCAACCGGGATGATTTTCTCACACAATGTTTTGAGTTGATCGCATTTCCGACATTAGATTTACCAAAAGAGTTTAAGAAGACAAGTTATGCAAGCGTCTCTCATCTAGGGGTATGTTGATAATTTTACCGGATATAACATTGACACAATTTCAACATATGTACAACATCATCATAGATCAAAACTGCCAAACCCAGGACATTATAGATACTATATTTCCTAAAAGCTCAGTTGCTGCTTAGCTTAGGTCTAACTAACAGACTTTGGTCTGCTATGCCATCCTATAAGGATCTAGGCCCTCCGGAGCGACGCCGAGGAATTCTAAAGCACATTGTCCTCCTAATCTAAGTTAATATCATTTAGAGTACCAATAGTGTGAAACTAAAGCTGAAATAGTAGAACAAACAAGCTACAGTCAAACAACATGCTTTCAAGTATCCGAAAATCTAAATAGGACCTAAAATGTAGATTCTAGCTTAAGGCATGAAAATATACTACTCAAGCCTATTATACCAACCAATTCAACATGAATTTACACATTCTAGCTCAATCTAAAGAAAGGAAAATCGTAGCCTACCTGTGGTCGGATCATACGCACTCCAATTCACTTTGCTGGAATTTTTCCCTTCCGAACAACCTCTGGACGCTCCCCCACTATAAAAAATAGATTTAAACATTATTATGGTCGTTTTGATGCTAATTTTTAAATTTTTGAAGATGGGCTAATTTCTGGGTCCAAAATGAAAGTGTGGGACTTGCGTTCTAAATTATGGAATTAACCTAAAAAATTTGTCCAAAATAGACATCCAAACTTATATATGCAATTTATACTAAATTTGGGGCACGAGAGTAACTGCAGATGAGCATGCAAAACAAAATTGGAAAACATAAGCTAAAAAGTTAATCTGGATAGCAAGTAAATCAGCAATTTCACCAGAACTTAGGTACTAATAGCTAAAACTAATAAACGCACGATCACGCCAAAAAATTCTACCCCAAATCACATCAAGAAATACAAAAAATGGAGCTTAAATGACTAATGTATGGCTTCCTAATGTTTGAACCGAATTCCATTCCGAAAATGACAAAGGGAGCAACTCAATCATGAAAAACATCAAAAATGACTTTTCCTCGAGCAATACTAATCATACTGTGATGGTCCTTACAAAAATCCCCCAGAAAATAGCATCAAGAATTGCTATTAATGGACTTAAATTACTCATGTTACAAGCTCCCAAAATTCACTATAACATAACTTCGAACATTCACTAAGATAGTAGTTATATATAGAAAAATTGCAAAAATGAAGTCTCAAAAATCGAAACAAACAACACTACGACATTCCTCATGGAAAAACCAACAATTTCGCATCAAGAATAGCTAAAATCGGACTTAAAATGACTAAGTTACAAGCATCAAAAATTTGCTAAACATTTACTCAAAAAATTAAAAGGGAAAATAGTTAAAATGCGATTTTTACCTCAAATAAAACTTCCCATGCAAAAATCAAGATCACCAATGGATTCCCTATGAAATTTCCTTGAATTTGGACTCTTCAATTACCAAATTCCATCTTAAAATGTTCAATGTATGGCCTTGTAAATTATTTGTTTAAATGCTAAAAAAAGGATTGTCTTTATATAGAGGTGGAGGTGCACCAGATACGATGCGCCAATGCTCCATAAATCATTTCTACTTTGAAGTCACTGATAGGGTGCTTGGAGCTCATTCAGATCCCTGTGCACACAGGCAAACTATGGTACACAACTAAATTTGTGATTCTGCAGAGTCAATTTTTATAGGAGGTTGTTTTGACTGATTGTCGATCCAACTCTTACAGTCATCTTTAGCCAATTTACACCGAAGGGTTTAAAAGTAGTTCAAAAGCCTCGGGAATGGAATGAATGGTCATTCCAGACCAAACATGGCATTTTGGAACCAACTACACTATCAAAATTTTTATTTGGGGACACTTTCCAAGAATGTTGACCAAAGTCAACCATTGGCCAATTTACAAGGCAAAATGCTAAACTCTACATCAACTCACACCAAAAACCTTGGTTGTCGAAGTGACCATGCTTCTAGCCTAATTTGGCCATTTCGAAACCCTTCTTCCTCACTATACTTCCCTAACTATACCAAAAATACTTGAAATCACCAGAACCATCGAAGAAAACCTCAACCATATCAAAACTATCAGATTGAGAAATGTAGAACCCCAAAAGGAACCCAAACAACTTTATTATCTGAAATGCCTACCTTAAATCTAAAATTCATCATCTCTGCCTATTAGAGACATTCAGTCGATCCTTATATATTCATAACAATCCCAACATACTCTAATCCTCATTCATCAAGCCTCACATTGCTATCTTCTAAAGATTTGTATGCAAACTTTGAATACTACAGAACTACAATGATCAGCATGAAGAATCAGTCCTAAAGCAAAATTCAAAATCATATTTTTTCCCCAAAGATCATTCACTCAGGCTGCCATACAACTTCTTGAACCAACCTATCCTTGTAGTTAAGAACCCTGCTGACACAAAACTCCCTCAAGTGACCTCTTTATTTAAAATTAATAAAATGCCCTGCGCATAGTTTTGAAATGCCCGTAATCGTAATTTTCATATATCTCAAAATCCACGTGTGATATCAAAAATCCGACTTCATATTCTTGATCAAGGAAAAAATTGAGTAGGATATGGATATAACCCATATTTTAGAAGACACGTAGCAAAAAATAATTTTTGCCTAATTTTTTGGAAAATAGTAGCTGTTCGCATTGGTCCACGACGCGGACCCATCGTGGACCAGTGTTAGTTTTTCCTTGTTTTCTTATTTTGGCTAAAGGGCGTTGGGGTAATTGGCCCATGCCCATTTACACGTGAGAACTGAAACAACCCTAAAAAGTGCCCAAAAAATGTGCCTCGGAATGCCCAAAATATTGATTTCTTTATATCTAAAAATTCATTTGTTTTTTCAGAAATATGACTTCATATTCTTGTTCAGGGGGTCCAAATTAATGAAACAAGTATCTAACCTCGATTTCAAAGCAAAGAAATCTATTTATGAAATTTCGCGTGGTACGATTTCCACAGAGCTTTCCATGCCGCTTCCGCTTCCGTGGAGCACTGTAATTGGAGTTTCCGCGTCGCCTCCATGATGCAAAGACGTGTATCTAGGTGCTATATTTTTTTAGCCTTCTCAATATTTTTCTAAGTGTTGGGCCCAAGTTTCCCAAGCGTGTTTTCACTTATACTTAGAATTATTTTACTCTTATATCACTCTAAACATTTCCCAAAACCCATTCCCACACTTAGTCTTATTTTACTCTCAAAAACAAAGTCCCAAAACCCTCATTCGGATTTAAGGATTCTCTTCAAGATTCAAGTCTCTATGGTCAACCTTCACCAAGAACTTCTCCAAAGCTAAGGTATGTGGTGTTGAACTATTGGGTCCATTCACCCACGGTGCCTAAAACCTCTTTTACTTAATAATGCATGATTTAAAGTTGATTTTACATGTGAGTCTTGAATATTGAGAAATTTACTGCACAGTGATTTTTATACATGAAAGTATGGTTGTTTAAGCATATTTTGAGCTTCAAATCTTGGATCTAATGTTGGAATTGATGAGGGGTTTTGATATGAATGTCTGGGGGTTGTTGATAGGTGTTGATTAAAGGCTTTACCACTGATTTTTCTACATGATTTCATCTCTAAATTGCATTCTCTTTTACCTCTATTACACACCCCCAAGGCGTTTGATAAAATGTCCAGTTATGGTTTCTTGAGGAATTGAAGGTCCAAAGCATAAGATATGATATGAATGATGTTATGATGATGAAATGAGCTTATGTAAACATTTATTCCTACACGAGATATTTATTTAGAGCCTATGATGAATCCTATATAAAGTGTTGCATAGACCAGGCCCGATTTTAGGGGAGGGGGGGAGGGGGAGGGAGAGCCCAAGTAACCATGCGAGGGGTTTATACTTCATCACCATGTATGTTTGGGGTGTGATGATCATATATCATGCGAGGAGTTTATACCTCGTCATCATGGATGGTAGGGTGCGGCCACCATCAACCATGCGTGGGGTTTATATTTCGTCACCATGGATGGCGGGGTGCGACCACCATCAAGTGCCAAGGGGTTTTTACCTTGGAGAGGTTGCTTGGTGTCATTCTTCATATATGATATTCTGTATGAGCATGATATACTTAAGCATGATTTACTTATGCATTGATCATACATGCCATCTTGCTATAATATGCCTATTGTCTATTGTCTTGCATTTTGGATTATGATGCCTATCTCTTGTTGCATTGCATCCCGCATACTTAGTACATTTAAACGTACTAACGCATACTCTTACCTACGTGATATCACCATGTAGGTACTGGTACTTGAGTTGATCCTCCTCCTCCTCCACGTGGTTAGACGGTACTACTTGAAGCTTGTGGTGAGTCCTCCATTTTGGGGACTTTGGTTATGTATTTTCCCTATTATCTATGTATTGAGATACTACCTTATGTTATATTTGACTATGAGGGTGAGCCCGATTACCTTGTCTTGGCCCCGCTCTTTCTATGTTTTAGAGGTGTATGTTGGATAAGGTGTGTACTGTGTATGAGCTTGACTCTTGACTTTTGACTTCGATGTTTATGCAAGTTTCACTTTGTCCCTTTGCCCTTACTTTAATTGAATATGTTTTCTTTTTTATGCTTCCGCAGCCAAGGATGTTTGACAATATGTTAAGAGGTTTGTTTGGGGTCCCTTCGTGTTCCCCATTTGCCGTGTCATGTCTAGTCCCTAGGCTTGGGTCATGACAAACTTGGTATCAGACACTAGGTTGATAGATACTCTGCGTCCAACACACCGCGTCGATTAGAGTCTTATTCATGGTTGTGAAGTGCACCATGACTATGAATAGGAGGCTATGGGGCATTTTAGGAAGTGTTTCCCTTCTTCATGTCCTAAGTCGTTCTATAGAGTTGTGATAAGTATTTATCCCTAATGATTGTTCTTTGCGATGCTAGATCATGCCGAATACTAGAGGAAGGTGGGCCCAAACTCCCGAGGAGAAACCTACCAATGGCGAGCTCTAGGATTCCCTTATTATGCTTGCCCAAGTGGTGGCCAATCAAGTTCAATAAGGGGCCCAAGCCCCTCATGCTACTACCCTAGGAGATAGGTAAAGGACTTCATGAGGATGAATCCTTCGGTTTTCCATGGTTCAAAGGTGACTGAGGATCCACAAGAGTTTATTTATAAGTCTATAAAATCTTGTCGATCGTGGGTGTTGGGCCAAATAAGAAGGCGGAGTTGGTGGTGTACCAACTCAAGGGGGTGGCCCGAATTTGGTTTGATCAATGGAAAGGTGAGAAGGGTAATGGCTATGTGGTGCTTTGGGAGGAATTTAAATTGGCCTTCCTTAATTGGTTCTTCCCTCTTGAGCTTAGGAAAGCAAAGTTAGTTGAGTTTATGTACTTGAAGCAACATGTTATGAGTTTGAGGGAGTATTCCCTCAAATTTAATCAACTCTCAAAGTATTCTCCTCACATGGTGGCTGATTCTAGATCAAGGATGAACAAGTTTGTTATGGGAGTCTCCGATTTGATAAGCATAGAGTACTGATCTGCAATGCTTATTGGGACATGGATATATCTCGATTGATGACATATGCCGAGCAATTGGAAGAGGAGAAGTTGAGAAAGAGGAGGTGCCATGAGGCCAAGAGGCCCCGATTTAAAGGCCAGTTTCCCAAGGGTGTTAGATTTCCTCAAGGCCAAAGGCCTCCTCATTCTACTAATAGGGGGTTTGCCAATGACTTCGTTATTCCTCAAGGTAATGTTGGGATGACTCCTAATGGTGTCTGTCCTAGATGTGGAGGGAGTCATAAGGGCCCCTGCTTGAAGGATTCCAATGCATGCTTTGAATGTGGGGAGTTTGTCCATAAGAAAGTAGATTGTCCAAGAAACCATGACAAGGTTTGGTGTGCAAATACGGTTCCATTGGGTAGAGGTGGTCCTCAAGGTGGTGCCCCAAGGTACAATCGCTTTTATACTCTACATGAGAGGTAAGGGGTTGGGAAGTCCTCGGTGTTGTTATCGGTATGTCGAAAATTTTTGACCTTGATGTATATGCTTTGATTGATCTGGGTGCCACCCTTTTCTTTGTTACCTTTTTTTTTGATAAATACTTCCATGTTGAGTCAGAGTTGTTGCATAAGTCATATGAAGTGTCTACTCCTATTGGTGCATCTATTGTTGCTAGGAGGGTGTATAGAAATTGTCCGGTTTGTATCTTGCATGAAATTTTACCTTGTGATCTTGTTGAATTCGATATGGTTGATTTTGGTGTTATTCTTGGGATAGATTGGTTGCATGCATACTATGCTTCTATCGATTGTAGAACCCATAGGGTCAAGTTTCAATTTCCAAATGAACCCGTCCTTGAGTGGGAAAGTCATGATGTAATAGTGAGGGGTAGATTCATCTCATGCATTGAAGCCCATAGATTGATTTCTAAGGGGTGTTTGTATCATCTTGTGAGAGTCAAATATGTAGAGTCCAAAGTCCCTTCGATTGAGTCGGTCCCATTTGTAAATGAGTTTTTTGATGCCTTCCCAAACGATCTTCTCGGTGTCCCTCTCGAAAGGGAGATAGATTTTGGCATAGATCTCCTTCTCGATACCCAACCTATCTCCATTCCCTCTTATCGTATGTCCCCGGTGGAGATGAAGGAGTTAAAGGAGCAATTGAAGGATTTGTTGGAGGAGGGAATTATTAGATCTAGCCAATCACCTTGGGGTGCACCGGTGTTGTTTGTAAAGAAGAAAGATGGGTCACTTAGAATGTGCATTGACTACCGGCAACTCAATAGGGTCACTATGAAGAATAGATATCCTCTTCCAAGGATTGATGACTTGTTTGACAAATTGTAAAGGACTAACTTTTTCTCTAAGATTGATCTTCGGTCCAGATACCATCAAGTGAGGGTAAGGGAGTGTGATATTCCTAAGACAACCTTCCGGACTAGATATGGGCATATAGAATTTGTGGTGATGTACTTTGGGTTGATTAATGCACCAACCATTTTCATGGACCTAATGAATAGGGTCTTCAAGCCCTACCTTGATTCCTTTATGGTGGTCCTCATTGATGATATTTTGATCTATTCTCACAGTAGGGAAGAGCATATGGGTCATTTGAGGGTTGTGTTGCAAAGTTATGGGAGTAGAGATTGTATGCTAAATATGATAAGTGTGAATTTTGGTTGAATGAGGTTGCATTCTTGGGTCATGTGGTGTCGAGAGATGGCATAAAAGTGGATCCTAAGAAAATCGATATGATTAGGAATTGGCCTAGACCATTGACACCGCCAGATATTAGGAGTTTCTTGGGCCTTGCGGGTTACTATAGAAGGTTTATGAATGGCTTCTCCTCCATTGCTTCTCCCATGACAAAATTGACTCAAAAGAAGGTGAAATTTGTGTGGATCGACGAATGTGAGAAAAGCTTCGAAACATTGAAAGACAAACTTGTGTCCGCTCCTATATTGTCTCTACCATATGGGCTTGGGGTTGTTTTTGTGTATTATGATGCATCTAGAGTTGGTTTGGATTGTGTACTAATGCAAAATGGTAAGGTCATAGCCTATGCTTCTAGGCAACTCAAGGTGCATGAAAAGAACTACCCTAGCCATGATCTTGAATTAGCTACCATGGTATTTGTATTAAATACTTGGTGACATTATTTGTATGGGGTGCATATTGATGTTTTCACCGATCATAAAAGCCTTCAATATGTCTTCACTCAAAAAGATCTCAATTTGAGACAAAGAAGGTGGCTAGAACTCTTTTAGAACTATGACATGAGTGTGCATTACCATCCGGGTAAGGCAAATGTTGTGGCGGTTGCTTTTAGTCAGGTGTCCTTGGGTAGCCTTGCTCATATGGATGACAGTGGGAGGGAGATGGCTAGGGAGGTGCATAGGTTGGCTAGGTTGGGGGTGAGGTTGGAAGATATGGGTGATGGTGTCGTTGTGGTTGATGGTTCTAAATCTTCTTTGGTTGATTAGGTGATAGCAAAACAAGATTTAGACTCCTCCTTGCTTGAGTTGAAGGCCTTGGTGAAAGAAGGCAAGATAGAGGTTTTCTCCCAAGGGGTAGATGGGGCCCTTAGACACCAAGGTAGGTTTTGTGTGCCATGTGTTGATGGTTTGAGGGATGGAATTCTTGATGAAGCCATAATTCCTCTTATTCTATCCACCCTGACTCCACCAAAATGTATAGAGACTTGAGGGAAGTGTATTGGTGGGGAGGCATGAAGAGAGATTTTTCCAAATTTGTTTCCGGTTGTCATAGCTGTCAACAAGTCAAAGCCAAACACCAATGGCCGAGTGCCCTAACCCAAGATATAGAGATTCCTACTTGGAAATGAGAGGTGATTAATATGGACTTTGTGGTTGGGTTTCCCAAGACTAGGAAAAGTTTTGATTCCTTATGGGTGGTGGTTGATACAATGACGAAATCGGCTCACTTTCTACCTGTTAAGACTACATATGGGGCTGAGGAGTATGCAATGTTACACATCTATGAGTTAGTGAGGTTGCATGGGGTTCCATTATCCATTATATCAGATCGTGGTGTACAATTTACTTTACACTATTGGAGATCTTTTCACAGGGTTCTTGGAACCAAAGTTTACCTTAGTACGGCCTTTCACCCTCAAAAGGATGGCCAAGCTGAAAGGACAATTCAAACACTTGAAGATATGCTTAGGCTTGTGTCTTGGAGCTTAAATATAGTTGCGATGACCATCTTCTATTGATTGAGTTTGCTTACAACAATAGCTACCACTCTAGCATCGGTATGGCTCCTTTTGAGGCTCTTTATGGGAGACGTTGTAGATCACCGGTGGGTTGGTTTGAGGTTAGAGAGGTGGCTTTATTGCGGCTGGATCTGGTTATGGATGCTCTTGAGAAGGATAAGATGATTAGGAAAGATTAAGGACAACCCAAAATCATCAAAAATCCTATGCGATGTACGGAGAAGAGACCTTGAATTCTAGATAGGTGATTGGATTTATTTGAAGGTTTCTCCAATGAAAGGTATGGTATGGCTTGGCAAAAAAGGGGAAATTGAGTGCTAGGTATATTAGTCAGTATGAGGTGATAAAGAGGATTGGTAAGGTGGCTTATGGGTTGAGGTTGCCTAATGAGATGAATTTGGTCCATCCGGTATTCCATGTTTCTATGTTGAGAAAGTATGTTGGTGATCCTAATGCCATTGTGCCTCTTGATGTTGTGGGTGTTGTTGAAGATAACTTGACATATGAGGAGGTTCCGGTAAAAATCTTGGATAGGCAAGTAAAGAGATTGAGGAACAAAGAGTGGCATCTGTTAAGGTCCTTTGGAGGAATCAATAAGTTGAAAGTGCTACTTGGGAGGCCGAAGTGGACATGCAAAAGCGGTACCCTTATCTCTTCCACTAAATTCAAGCCTAAGGTACTACTCCTAAGTTCCATATATGACTTCATGCCTTAAGTTTTAGCCCTAAGTCATTCATATGCATTCATGTTTAAGTTGATAAACTTATGATGATTTTACACTTATGTTGAGAATTTGAAAATGGTGTTTTACATGTTATGTTGCATTCTTGTTGGGGATGATTCATTCATGATTACTCTTTTCTTGTATGTCTCTTCTACATTCGGGGACGAATGTTCCGAAGGGGAAGATATTGAAATGACCCCAAAAAGTGCCCAATAAACGTGCCTCGGAATGCCCCAAATTTTGATTTCTTTATATCTAAAAATCTATTTCGTTTTTTAAAAATTCGACTTCATATTCTTGTTCACGGGGTCCAAACTAGGGTGACAAGGGTCTAACCTAGATTGTAAAGTGAAGAAATTGATTTATGAAATTTCACATGGTATGATTTCCAGAGAGCTTTCCGCGTCACTAGCAGTGTAATTGGAGTTCTGGGTCGCCTCCGCGATATAGAGATGTGTATCTAGGTATTGTCTTTTTTTAGCCTGCTAAATATTTTTCTGTGTTGGGCCCAAATTTCTCAAGCGTGTTTTCACTTATACTTAGAATTATTTTACTCTTATATCACTCTAAATATTTTCCAAAACCCATTCCCACACTTACTCTTATTTTACTCTAAAAAACCAAGTCCCAAAACCCTCATCCAGATTTAAGGATTCTCTTCAAGCTTCAAGTCTACATTGTCAACCTTCACCAAGAACTTCTCCAAAGCTAAGGTATGTGGCGTTAAACTATTGGGTCCTTCCACGCATGATGCCTAAACCCTCTTTTACTTAATAATGCATGATTTAAAGTTGATTTTACATGTGGGTCTTGAATATTGAGAAATTTACTGCACAGTGATTTTTAGACATGAAAGTATGGTTGTTTAAGCATGTTTTGAGCTTCAAATCTTGGATCTAATATTGGAATTGATGAGGGGGTTGGATATGAATGTCTTGGGGGTGTTGCTAGGGGTTGATTAAAGGCTTTACCACTAATTTTCCTACATGATTTCATCTCTAAATTGTATACTCTTTTACCCCATTACGCACCCCAAGGCATTTGATAAAATTTCCAGTTATGGTTTCTTGAGGAATTGAAGGTCCAAAGCATGAGATATGATATGAATGATGTTATGATGATGAAATGAGCTTATGTATATGTTTATTCCTACATGATATATTGCATTAGAGCCTTGATGAATCCTATATAAAGTGTTGCATAGACCATGCCCGATCCGGGGGAAAAGAGCCCAGGTAACCATACGAGGGGTTTATACTTCATCACCATGGATGTTTGGGGTGTGACGATCATCAACCATGTGAGGGGTTTATACCTCTTCACTATGGATGGTAGGGTGTGACTACCATTAACCATGCGAGGGGTTTATACTTCGTCACCATGGATGGCAGGGCGCGACCACCATCAACCACCAAGGAGTTTATACCTTAGAGAGCTTTCTTGGTATCCTTCTTCAAATATGATATTCTATATGTGCATGATATACTTAAGCATGATTTACTTATGCATTGATCATATATGTCATCTTGCCATAATATGCCTATTGTCTATCGTCTTGCATTTTGGATTATGATGCCAATCTCTTGTTGCATTGCATCCCACATACTCTTGCCTACATGATATCACCATGTAGGGACCAGTGCCCGAGTTGATCCTCCTCCTCCACGTGGTTAGACGATACTACTCCAAGCTTGTGGTGAGTCCTTCATTTCAGGGACTTTGGTTATGTCTTTTCCCTATTATCTATATATTGACACACTACCTTATGTTATATTTGACTATTAGGGTGAGCCCGATTACCTTGTCTTGGCCTCTACTCTTTCTATGTTTTAGAGGTGTATGTTGGACAAGGTGTGTACTATGTATGAGCTTGACCCTTGACTTTTGACTTCGATGTTTATGCAAGTTTCCCTTAGTGCCCTTTCCTTTACTTTAATTGAATATGTTTTTTTTATGCTTACGCAACCAAGGATATGTGACAATATATTAAGAGGCTTGTTTAGAGTCCCTTGGGGTTCCTCATTCGTCGTGTCACGTCTAGGCCCTAGTCTTGGGTCATGATAAAATATCTCATACTTAGCCATTTTTGAACTTTATATCACTCAAAACCCTCTGTAAAGCCTCTCCAACACTTTATAAAAATTCCCACCCAAATCCAAGGATTTCAAGCTCTCATTGGATCTCAAGAACTCAATCCAAGCTTCAAGTCTCCTTCAAGTTTACATCAAGAAAATCTAATTTTAAGGTGTATGTGTTTCATCCGTTGGGTCCTTTCACCCATGAAGCCCAGTCTTCCTTTTAACGAGAATTGCATATTTTCAAGTTTTATTACTTATGGATATCCCTTATTATGAAATATAAGCATGATTTATGTTGGGGTTTATCAAGTATTGGTGATTATGAATGAATATCTAATTTTAAGTATATACTATGAGTTGATCTTTGTCTATTGAGACTATGCTTGATTTGAGCTACTAAGTATGATGAACTTATGAGTTGCATTTCATAATACCCAATTTGGGGTTTTACTACAACGTTGGTCGGTTGATTTTGAATAGATTTACCTATCTTGTTGCACTCTTGAATTTCATGATTTTGAATAAGCATTATGTGCCCACCAAGTGTTTAATGAAACTTCAAGTCAAGAAGTCTCAAGTTATTTACATGTTTTACAAGTCAAGTGACTTTAAGATGATTTTACAAGTATCAAGCTAAGCCCTATTTCAAGATTTTTACCTCTTGTAAGTCATTCATGTTAAAGAAAGGGTTTATGTATGATTGTTTACTCTCGTGTTCAAGTTTGACTCACAAATAAAGATCATGTGTGTTTCAAGAGCTACTCATGTCATGTTTCCACGTTTCTTAGAATTTATACAAGTTATAAGTATTTCAAGTATTCCATGGGAGTCAATTTAGCACCGGTTGAGGCTTAAGATGGGGCCTCAACTCAAGAGGTCCTTATACAAAGGCTTTTGTCTCTGAACTATGTGCTACCATATGATGATATATCATACCCTTGCTATACTAGTGGATCCATCTAGTCATGTTATCATGTTTGGTTTGTCTTGGCAAGTAGATCACACCTAGACGGGGGTGTATTGTCCGTCCACCTCACTAAGAATGTTTGTCATGCCTTGGACTCCAAGTTGTATCTACTTGGTCTATGTCGGTTATGATCTCCTCCCACACATGTGTTACGTACTATGCAAGTTGAATGATTTATAAGTATGTTTTACTTCATGCATTGATCATGCATACCATATTGAGGTTGTATTTATCTACGGCTTATGATTATGCATCTTGACTATATTAGCTTATGTCTTGTTGCATTGCATCCCATATACTTAGTACATTCATATGTACTAATGCATACTTTATGCCTATATGATATCACCATGTAGGGATCAGAGCTCCTCTTGATCATCTTCCACGTGGCTAGTGAGATACATTGAAGACAAGCTTTGCTAAGTCCTCAATTTCAAGGATGCTAACTACTTTCTCTTGCTAATTTAAGACTTCTTTATGTTTAGCCCTTGAGATTATGAGGTTGATCCTAGAAATTGTCTTGTCCCCCGCTCCACTCCAAGTTAGAGGTGTATGTTGGATAATATGATATATTTAATCTATGAGCTTCACTCTTTATGCCTTAATTTCCCTTAGTCCCACTTACCTATTTCATTCAAATCTCTTTTGATTATTGTTTAGTTTGCTTCTGCAACCAAGGTTGTCTAAATGATATGTCAAGAGGCTTGTTTGGGTTGTCCTCGAACTTTGCATTCACCGTGTCATGTATAGACCTAGGCTTGGGTAGTGAAAAGCTTGGTATCAGAGTACTAGGTTGTTAATGGTCCTCGAAATCCAACACACTACGTTGATTAGAGTCTTGTTTACGGTTGTGAAGCGCGCCACAACTATGAACGGGAGGCTGTGAGGCGTTTTAGGAAATGTTTCACTTCTTCATGGTCTATATCATGCTTTAGGTATTACTATAAGGCTTTTCCCCTAACAAATGCTCTTTGCTATTCTAAATCATGCTGATTCTAAGAGGGAGACGAAGGAGTGCCCATTCACTTAAGGAACAATCGACCCCTCCCACTCCTCAAGCTCCTCAAGATGGGGGAGTGGCCCAAGCAGTGTTCCAAGATGCTATCACGATGTTGGCCCATGCTATGACCAAACAATTGAACCAAGGGGCCCAAGCTCGTTATGCTCCTGCTCTGGACTCAAGTTTTGGGGAATTTACTAGAATGAACCCTCTGGAGTTCCATGGGTCCAAGACGAATAAGGATCCCCAAGAATTTATTGATGAGGTGTATAAGGTGCTGTCCATCATGGGGCTCAATTCGGAGGAAGAACCAGAGTTGGTGGCCTACCAACTCAACAGGGTGGCTCAAATTTGGTTTAGTCAGTGGAAGATGGAGAAGGGGAATGACAATGCTATCCCCTGGGAAGAGTTCAAAGCCGCTTTTCTCAACCAGTTCTTTTCTATTGAGCTAAGGGAGGATAAGATTATGGAGTTTATGAATCTTAAGAAAGGGTCTATGAGCATGACGGAGTATTCCCTCAAGTTCAACAAGCTCTCCAAGTATGCTACACAATTGACTGCTAAATTAAGATCAAAGATGAACAAATTTGTTTCGAGTGCGTCTAACTTGGTTAATGAGGAGTTTCTTACCGCCATGCTAGTAGGGGATATAGACTTGTATCGACTCATGATATATGCTGAGAAACTAGAGGGTGAAAAGCTTAGAAAGAAAAGAAGTGGTGAGTCTAAGAGAGCTCCATCTGAAGGTGGGTTCCAAGGTTCAAAGGGTGCCCGGTTTCCTCAAGGGGAGAAGTTACAAGGCCAAGTGTCATCCAATGCTTCTAATAAGAGGTTCACCAATGATAGAGTGCCTAACCCAAGATTCCAAGGTGGTAATAGAAAAATGACGAATCCTAGGTGCCCAAGGTGTGAAAGGAATCATAGTGATCCATGTTTGAGAAATTCTAATGCTTGCTTTGGTTGTGGTGAGTTGGATACAAGGTTGTTGATTGTCTTCATGCTCAACCCAATGTTAGAGATGGTCGTCCTCAAATCCAAGTTGCTAATGCGGGCCAAAAAGGAAGGGGAGGTCATCAAGGGGGTGCTCCAAGATAAAATAGATACTATGCTCTTCAAGGGAGACAAGGAGTTGATGAGGTGTCCGATATTGTTACCAGTATATTAAAGGTTTTTGATTTTGATGTGTATGCATTGATAGATCCGGGTGTCACTCTTTCTCTCATTACTCCTTTTGTTGCTAAAAAGTATCATTTGTGTCTCGAAATGTTGTGTGAACCTTATGAAGTGTCTACCCCCATTGGTTAGTCCATTGTTGCTAAGAGAGTCAATAGAAATTGTTCCGTGTTCATATTGCATAAAGTCTTATCTTATGATTTTGTTGAATTAGATATGGTGAATTTTGATGTCATTCTTGGGATGGATTGGTTTCATGCATATTATGCTTCTATTTATTGTAGAACCCATAGGATTAAATTTAAATTCCCAAATGAGCCTGTCCTTGAGCGGGAAAGTAGTAATGTCGTGGTTAAGGGTACGTTCACTTTTTGTCTTAAAGCCCAAAAGATGATTTCTAAGGGTGTCTCTATCATCTTCTTAGGATTAAGGATATGCATTCTAAAGTCCTTCCTATTGAGTTGGTTCTGGTAGTTAATGAGTTTCTTGATGTCTTTCGTGATGAGCTTCCTAGTTTTCCTCCCGTAAGGGAAATAGACTTTCGTATAGACCTCCTTTCCTATACACAACCCATTTCTATTCGCCCTTACCGTGTGGACCTGGCAAAATTGAAGGAGTTGAAGGATTAATTAAATGATTTGTTGGAAAAGAGCTTCATAAGGCCTAGCAAGTCACCTTGGGGTGCACCAGTGTTATTTGTGAAGATAAAGGATGGTTTCCTTAGAATGTACGAATTTAATAGAGTCACCATAAAGAACAAGTACCCTCTACCAAGTATTAATGAACTTTTTGATCAACTTTAAGGTGATACTCACTTTTCTAAGATTGATCTTCAGTCTGGTTACCAGCAAGTGAAAGTGAGGTAGTGTGACATTCCCAAAATGACTTTTCAGTCTAGGTATGGGCATTTTGAATATATGGTTATCTCTTTTGGGTTGACTAGTGCACTAGCTATATTTATGGATGTCATGAATAGGGTCTTTAAACCCTACTTTGACATGTTTATAGTGGTCGTTATTGATGATATCTTGATTTATTCCTATAGTGAGGAGGAGCATGTGAATCACTTAAGGGTGGTATTGCAAATTTGAGGGATGCGAAGTTGTATGCTAAATATGAAAAAATGAGTTTTGGTTGAAAGAGGTTGCATTTTTTGGGAATGTGGTGTCAGGTGATGGCATTAAGGTGGATCCTAGGAAGATGGAGGTGATAAGAAATTGGCCTAGATCTTTGACACCATCGGACATTAGGCATTTCTTAGGTTTGGCGGGTTATTACCAGAGGCTTGGAGATGGTTTCTCTTCTATTGCTTTTCTTATGACTAAGTTGACCCAAAACAAGGCAAAGTTTGTTTAGATAGATGAATGTGAGAAAAGTTTTAAACCTTGGAATATAAGCTTTTCTCCGCCCCTATATCAGCCTTATTAGATTGGTTAGAGGGGTTTGTGGTATATTGTGATGCTTTAAGAATTGATTTGGGGTATGTGTTGATGCAAAATGGCAAGGTGATAGCATATGCCTCTGGACAACTCAAAGTGCGTGAGAAGAATTTTCCCACCCATGATCTTGAATTGGCGGTCGTGGTGTTTGCCTTGAAAATTTGGCATCATTACTTGTATGGGGTTCATGTTAATGTGTTTACTGATCATAAGAGTCTTCAATTTGTGTTCACCCAAAAAGATCTTAACTTGAGACAAAGAAGGTGGCTAGAGCTTCTTCATGATTATGACATGAATGTGCATTATCATCCTAACAAAGATAATGTTGTGGCCAATGCCCTAATAGAGTATCTATTGGTAGCCTAGCTCATATTGATGATAGTGGTAAGGAAGTGGCTAGAGAGGTTCACCAGTTGGCTAGGTTGGGGGTTAGGTTGAATGAAGTTGAAAATGGTGGTGTGGTTGTTGTTGATGGTTCTAAATCTTCTTTGATTGAGGAGGTGAAGTCAAAACCAGTCCTTGACCTCGATTTGCTAGAATTGAAGGCCTTGATAAAAGATGGTAAAGTAGAGGTTTTCTCCCAAGGGGGAGATAGTACCCTGAGGTGCCAAGGTAGGTTGTATGTTCCTAATGTTGATGACTTGAGGAAGTTGATTTTAGATGAGGCTTATAATTCATCCTACTCTATTCACCCTAGTTCCACAAAGATGTATAGAGATTTGAGAGAGGTTTATTGGTGGGGTGGTATGAAGAGGGACATTTCCAAATTTGTATTCGGGTGTCACAATTGTCAACAAGTGAAAAAAACATCAAAGGGAGGGTGGCCTAGCCCAAGACATAGAGATTCCTACTTGGAAGTGGGAAAAGATCAACATGGATTTTGTAGTTGGGTTGCCTAAGACTAGGAAACACTTTGACTCTATTTGGGTTGTGGTTGATAGAATGACAAAGACAACTCACTTCCTATCGGTTAAGATGACTTATGCCAAATTGTATATTCATCAGTTGGTTATATTGCATGATCTGCCCTTGTCTATCATTTCGGATCGTGGTGCTCAATTCACATCACATTTTTGGAGATCCTTTCAAAGGGGTCTTTGTACCAAGGTTAAGCTTAGCACAACTTTTCACCCTCAAATGGATGGCCAAGCTAAAAGGACTATCCAAACCTTTAAGGATATACTTAGGGCTTGTGTTTTGGAGTTTAAGGGAAGTTGGGATGAACATCTTCCACTTATTGAATTTGCTTACAACAATAGCTACCACTCTAGGATTGGTATGACTCCTTTTGAAGCTCTTTATGGTAGACGTTGTGGATCCCTAGTTGGATGATTTGATGTGGGGAAGATGGCTTTGTTAGGTCCAAATTTTGTTATGGAAGCTTTGGAGAAGGTGAGGTTGACAAGGGAAAGGTTAAAAATAGCTCAAAGTAGAGAAAAGTCATATTTCGACGTGAGAAGGAGAGATCTTGAATTTAAGGTTGGTGATTAGGTTTACTTGAAAGTCTCACCCATGAAGGGTGTGGTTCGATTTGGCAAGAAAGTTAAATTGAGCCCAAGGTTTGTAGGGCTTTATAGAATTTGAGAAGAGTTGGTAAGATTGCATATGAATTGGAGTTGCCTATGGAAATGAATATGGTTCATCCGGTCTTCCATGTGTCTATGTTGAGGAGATGTGTTGGTGACCCAAGTGCTATAGTGTCCTTAGAGGTTATGGGTATTGTAGAAGATAATTTGACCTATTAGGAGGTCTTGGTTCAGATATTAGATAGGCAAGTGAAGAGGCTAAGAAATAAAGATGTAGGATCCGTCAAGGTCCTTTGAAGGAATCAACAAGTTAAAAGTGCCACATGGGAAGCCGAGGCAGATATGAAAAAGTGATATCCATACCTCTTTCTCTCTACTCAAGATGAAGGTAACAATTAAGTCCCATCTATGATTTCAAGTCTTAAGATTCAACACTCATATCGTGTTGCATGCATTGACGTTAATGGTAACAAGTTTATGGTGATTTTTGACATTCATGTTGACATTTTTGAAAATGATGTCTAGCTCCATTTGTTGCATTCTTGTTAGGCTAAAATCTTCATGATTACTTCTCTTACGCATGGGGGAGATATTGAAATGCCCCACACATAACTTCGAAATGCCCATAATCGTAATTTCTATATATCTCAAAATCCATGCGTGATATCAAAAATCTGACTTCATATTCTCAATCAGGGGAAAATATTTAGTGGGAAATGGGTATAACCTTGATTTTAGAAGATCCGTAGTGGAAAATAATTTTCACTAATTTTTTGAAAAATAGTGGTTCTTCACCTTCGGTTCGCAACGCGGACCTATCATGGACCTATCACGGACCAATATAAGTTTTTCCTCTTTTTTCTATGACGGCCATAGGGCATTAAGGTCATTGCCCCATGCCCATTTACACGTGAAATCTCTCATACTTAGCCATTTCTCAACTCTATATCACTCAAAACCCTCTCTGAAACCTCTACAACACTTTATCAAAAATTCTCACCCAAATCCAAAGATTTCAAGCTCACATTGGATCTCAAGAACTCAATCAAAGCTTCAAGTCTCCTTCAAGTTTACATCAAGAAAACCCAATTTTAATGTATGTAGGTTTCATCCATTGGGTCCTTTCACCCATGGAGCCCAATCTTCCTTTTTACGAAAATTTGTCGATTTTCAAGTTGTATTACTTGTGGGTATCCCTTATTAAGAAATATGAGCATGATTTATGTTGCGTTTTATCAAGTATTGGTGATTATAAATGAATATCTAATTTAATCTTATAATATTAGTTGATCTTTATCTATTGAGAATGTGCTTGATTTGAGCTATGAAAGTTGTGAACTATGATGAACTTTTGAGATGGATTTCATGATACCCAATTTGGGGTTTTACTATAGTGTTGGTGGGTTTATTTTGATTGGATTTACTTATCTTGTTGCACTCTTGAATTGCAAAATTTTGAACAAGCATTATGTGCCCACCAAGTGTTTGATGAAATGTCGAGTCAAACATTCTCAAGTTATTTACATGTTTTACAAGTCAAGTGACTTCAAGATGATTATGGGAATTCAACTATGTATTAGATTCATGAAATTACCTATGCATCCCTATTTCAAGATTATTACCTCTTGTGAGCCATTCATATTAAAGCAAGGGTTCATGTATGGTTGTTTACTCTCATGTTTAAGTTACAGTCACAAATAGAGGTCAAATATGTTTCTGGAGCTACTCATTTCATGTTTTCATGTTTCTTACAAGTTATCCAAGTCATAAGTATTTCAAGTACTTCGTGGTAGTCGATTTATCATTGATTGAGGCTTAAGATAGGGGCTTGACTCAAGGGTTGTTATATAAAGTCTTTTGTCACTAAACTATGTGCCACCATACGATGACATATCATACCCTTGCTATACTAGTGGATCCGTCTAGTCATGTTATCATGTTATCATGTCTGGTTTACCTTGGCGAGTAGACCACGCCTAGCCAGGGGATGTCATGCCCATCCTCCTCACCAAGAGGGTGTCATGCCTTAGATTTCAAGTTTTAGCTACTTGGTCTGTGTTGGTTACATTCTCCTCCTACATATGTGTTACGTACTATGAAAGTTGAATGATTTACAAGCATGTTTTATTTCAACTATTCATAATGCATATCATATTGAGGTTGTATTTATCTGCAGCTTAGGATTATGCATCTTAACTATATTGACTTATGTCTTATTACATTGCATCCTGCATACTTAGTACAATCTAATGTACTAACCCTTACTTTATGCCTATATGATATCACCATGCAGGGGCCGGAGCTCCTCTTGATTATCCTCCACGTTGTTAATGAGATACTTTAAAGACAAGATTTGGTAAGTCCTCAAGTTCGAGGACACTAACTACTTTGTATTGCTTATTTAAGACTTCTTAATATTGAACCCTTTAGATTATGAGGGTGAGCCAGGAAAATGTCTTGGCCCTCGCTCCACTCCAAGTTGGAGGTGTTTGTTGGATAATATGATGTATTTAAGCTATGTTCTTTACTCTTTATGCCTTGATTATATTCAAAGATTTCCCTTAGTCCCGCTTCCCTATTTATTCAAATCTCTTGTGATTGTTATTTATTTTTCTTCCGCGACCAAGGATGTATGAATGATATGTCAAGAGACTTTTTTGGGTTGTCTTTGGACTACCCATTTGCTGTGTCACATCTAGGCCCTAGGCTTGGGTCGTGACAAGCTTCATGAAATTACCTATGATTTTTCTAGTACCATGTTAAAACCCTATTTCAAGATTTTTACCTCTTGTGAGTCATTCATGTTAAAGAAAGGGTTCATATATGATTTTTACTATCATGTTCAAGTTAGGCTCACAAATAGAGGTAAGTATGTTTCAAGAGCTACTCATGTCATGTTTCCATGTTTCTTACAAGTTATACAAGTTATAAGTATTTTGTGGGAGTCGATTTACCGCCAATTGGGGCTTAAGATGGGGCCTCGAGTCAAGGGATCCTTATATAAAGTATTTTGTCTTTAAACTATGTGACACCATAGGATGATATATCATACCCTTTCTATACTAGTGGATTCGTCTAGTCATGTTATTGTGTTATCATGTTTGGTTTACCTTGGCAAGTAGACCACACCTAGCCAAGGGTGTCAAGCCCGTCCACCTCACCAAGGGGGTGTCATGCCTTGGATTCTAAGTTGTAGCTACTTGGTCTATGTTGGGTACGGTCTCCTCCCACACATGTGTTACGTGCTATGCAAGTTGAATGATTTACAAGTGTAACACCCCACATCTTACAATATTAGTACTATGCAAATGAAACATGGTATGGCTTTTCAAATTAGCGCCTATTTTTAAAAGTGCTTGAATCTCAAATTAGAGGGCGATATGTATGTCTAACGCTGAAGAGGTTCGAGTGTAAATAAGTTTTATGTCAAATTCAGGAGATCATGACCCTAAATAAAGTGAGAGAATTGAGGTCCTTGTAGGACTTAGGAAGGTAGCAGGTGAGTCACCTACTTGCTTAGCTTAGATTTGCTAGATAAACGGAGACGAGGCCCGGCGTCAAATTTGTCCAATTCTGATTATGAATAAAGATCGTGTTAAGAGTGCAACTTTATCCCATATTTTATCATCGTAAATAGACAATACTTACAGCCCAAGATGAATAATAAAAGGGCCCAAGTGCATCACAATCCACTTGGCTAACTGAGCCCAAACTAAGTGAAGAGGAATTAGGAAAATGGGCAGCCAAGGCCCATCAACTTTGAGACCCATTTAGGCCCAAGTGTGAGGGCCAAGTTGCTGCATCACCAGCTTCTTAATATGTGCTAATCTATGGTCAAAAGTTCAAGAGAAAGTCGGCCAAAGAGAGCCTTTAAAAATGGCTCAAAACAACCCCTTAAGTGATTTCACTTGAAACAATTTTCAGCTTTCCTAAAGACTTTGTTTTCTCTTTGCTTCACTTCACAAGGTAGCCAATACAACCCTCTAGGGTTTTGAAGGAAACCTTAATCTAGAAGGCTAAGGTAAGTGGAAATATCCATGTATCTGTTATACTTATCCCATGAAAAACAAGAAATATATGCTAGTTATGCTTGCTGAAATTGTTGGACAACACGTGTTTTAAAAGTTTTTGTACACTTTTCTTGGTTATTTGGAAGCTTTTTTCTTTTTGGTTGGATTGATTATGAAGGGAGGATACTATTCTTAATGAGTATTGGTTCTATAATGATGTATAAATGCTGCTGCACCATTTTTATAGTCGATGAAAGTTAGTTCTTGTGTGATATCGTAATTGTGCTCGTAATAGGAACTTGTGGACCGATTGATTGAGGACTATGGTCTCATGTCCTCCACCTATTTTTTGGAATGTCTTTGAAATATTTTAGGACTGGTTTTTATGTGTATATAGGGTGGGAACAGTTTTGTTAAAGTTGTAACAAGTTTGGAATTATTGACGTCAAAATGTAACGAAGGGATATAACGTTATGTCGTCTAATTGTATGTTGTATAGAATTATTATGTGTTATGCTTTATGGGCTGTTGTAAGACTATTATGGCACTAAAATAGGCTACACATGATATGTATATGAGAATGTGTACTAGAAAATACGATTAGGGGCGGAAGGGTTGAAAGAATACGCTCGGATTTATAATTGTCCGCTGGCTGCACGTATGTTGTTTTATTGTGAGATTAGGCTGCCAAGATGTATCTATTGGCTGCTAATGCTAGTTTTATCACCTACTATGTTGTAGATAAATATTTAGAGGAAG
>JAABOM020084486.1:0-30722 GCA_011800125.2 Solanum clarkiae | reverse complement strand
GGCTTAGCTTTCCTTTTATTACACATGCCTACGCTTTCGTAGCTCGCCAATACTTCCTCTAGAGTAGGAGTTAATTCGACATCTCCAAAACGGAATACCATGCGATCGCTTTCCCAAAACTTAGTCATTACACCAATCAAATCTGGCCAAGCTTCCATTTTTATTAGTGACGTGAGACAGCCCATGTGTTTTTGAACCTCCCTCTTGTCGTGTGTGGGCAAATACCAAGTTTTCTCAAAACAACGCCAAGAACTATTGTATGCACCTACGGTCATACTATAATCTTGCATGAATGAGTAAAAAAATGCAATGCATGTCATCGCCAACATCTAACCAACATATATCATAGCACACAAAGTATTACACTAAGTACCCAACTCCTAAAGCATAAAAACAAACCAAAAATTCAATTGACCTCTCATCAGGCCTAGGACTTCAATATAGCACACCAACTCAATAATGATACCAAGAATAATCTCAAATCTAACTAGGTAACTAACTTGCTATCAAAATACAATACTTCTAATTCTGAAAAAATGAAATTTTGTGTGTTCTCAAAGAGATGCTAGTGAATTTGATGTGTTTTTATGTTTGTTTTTCATTATTATAGGAATTGGCAAGATTATGGGCATAGTGTTGCAGATGTTGCAATTTTGATGAAGTATGAAGCACACTACGAACCTTGGGAATTTCCATAAGCCATAGAGTGGTTTCATGGTTGAGATCTAGTGAAGGGTCTATTTTCTAATGTTGCATCCACGAACTGCCAGATGAGCCATGAATGTTTATACTAGTCGTGGATCAGATTCCATATGTTGATGATAAGAATTTGGGGAGTTTCTGGAAAACATTCATAAGAAACCCTATACAGGCCGTAATTTTGAATACGACCATAGAAAGGTCTTGTAGAAATGATGCCCAATTTTGAAGATTGAAGACTATGAACCCTAGGTGTGGGTTGTAGAACTTTGTATGGCTCGTAATGCTGTTCGTATTTCTTGTCGAATCTAGTTTTCCTATTTTATTTTGGACTTGTATTTCAATTATTATGAATAGTTTTTTAGTTTATTTTAGACATAGAATGAGGTAGAACGATGAAAAAAGTGCAGAGACACACATAAGATAATTGGAAAACAACTTTGTGATTTTTTAAAATACTTTGTGATTCCTAGTGAAGAATTTGGGATTTCATGTTCTTAACATTATTATCATAAGTTCTCAATTATGTTATTCTATATCATGATTCGTACATCTACAATAATTATGCACAGCTAAATCAAGAACTAGGGTTGTGGGAACCATGAAGAACTAATAAGGTAAAGCTAGATAATCTATAATTCTTAGAAATTGTGCATGCATGTATTAATTAATCCTCTTCATTTTTATTGCTTTTTAACAGTTTTCACTCTCATATCATTCTAAACATTCCAAAATAATCATCCAAACACTTCACCAATATTTTATTTCCTAAACGCAAGTCTCAAAACCCTCTTTGGATCTAAGGATTTCCTCTCAACCTTTAAGTATCCATCTCCAATCTTCATCAAGTTCATCTCCAAACCTAAGGTATGTGGGTTTCTTTCATGGGTTCCTTTCACCCATGATGCCCAAGATTTCTTTACTTACAAATTTCATGATTTAAAGGTGATTTATTCATGGGTCTTGATTATTATGAAATCACTGCATACTATGTTTAAGAACATGAAATTATGATTGTTTTATTATATTTTGAGTTATAAATCTTGGATCTATTGTAAAATTTGAGAAGGGGTTATAATGTATATTTGCTTGAGGGTATTGTAAGGTATTGATTTGATGGTTTTACAATGTATTTTCTTCCATGATCTCATATCTATATTTCATGGTTTTATACTAGCATTATACACCTGCTGAGTGTTTGATAAAATGGCCGGATGTAGTTTCTTAAGGAATTGCAGGTGAAAGCATGAGATATGATATGATTGATGTTATGATGATGGAAAGAGTTTGTGCATATGATATATTTTACATAAAGTTTTGCATTAGACCATGCCCAATCCGGGGTGACTAAAAGCCTGGATAACCTTCTGGGGAGGGAGGGGTTAGTACCTTGATATCCAATCAAGGGGCTAGTGCCTTAATAACCTAGATGGGGGTTTGTACTCATCAACCTAGTGAGGGGTTCGTACCTCATCACCAGGGTGATGGGATGGTATCATCATCAACCTAGATGGGGGTTTGTACTCGTCAACCTTGTGAGAAGTTTGTACCTCACCCACAGGGTGATGGGGTGACATCATCATCAACCAACCAAGGGGTTTGTACTTTGGAAATCAAGCTTGGTCTCTTCTACACATATGATATCTTATATAAGCATGAGTTACTTAAGCACGTTTTACTAAAGCATTGATCATACACGCCATGTTGTTATATTATGCCTATTGCCTACTGTTATGCATTTTGATTATTTTGTCTATGTCTTGTTACATTACATCCCACACACTTGGTACATTTAAACGTGCTAATGCATACTCTTTCCTACTTCATGTCATCATGTAGGACCTGGTTTCTATGTTGATCATCCTTCTCCCTCACGTGGCTAGTTCAGTGCTACTCAAGCTAGTTGGTGAGTTCTCTAATCCGAGAATGTTTATCTGTATTTCTCTTATTATGTATTGAAACACTCTTCCTTATGTTCTTTTTGAATTTGAGGGTGAGTCCAATTGCTTTGACTTGGCCCCCGCTCTTATCCATGTGGAAGAGATGTTTGTTGGACATGCTATGTATCTATGATATGAGCTTTAACTCTTTGTCTCTTGATTATGATGTTATACAAGCTTTCCTCTTAGTCCCTTTTTGCCACTGTTCTTACTATTTTTATTTTTTATAAGCTTTCGCAACCAATGTTGTATAATGATAAGTTAAGAGGCTTATTTGGAGTTCCTTCGGGTTCTCCATTCATCGTGCCAAGTCTAGGCCCTAGGCTTGGGTCATGACAAACTTGGTATCAGAGCTCTAGGTTGATAGATCCTCGAAGTCCAACACACCACATCTATTAGAGTCCTATTCATGATTGTGAAGCATGCCATGACTATGAATAGGAGGCTGTGAGGCATTTTAGGAAATGTTTCTCTTCTTCATGTTCTAAGTCATACTATAGAGTTGTGGTAAGTCTTTTCCCCTAATGATTGTTCTTTCCTACTCTAGATCATGCCTAATAATTGAGGAAGTCGCGCCTGAACTGCCAAGGAGCAACCCACTAATGGTGAGCTACGAGATGCTTTCACTATGCTTACCCAAGTTGTGGCCATCCAAATCAATCAAGGGGCCCAAGCCCCTCATGCTACTCTGAGAGCTAGGGTAAGGGACTTCATGGGTATGAATCCTCCAGTGTTCCACGGACCAAAGGTGGATAAAGATCCAAAAGAGTTTCATTGATGAGGTCTACAAGATTTTGAATGTCATAGGTGTTGGGCCAAATGAAAAGGAGCAGTTGGTAGCGTACCAACTCAAAGGGGTAGCCCAAATATGGTATGACCAATGGAAGAGCGAGAAGGGAAATGGTAATGTGGTGCTCTGGGAGGAGTTCAAATAGGCTTTTCTTAATCAATTCTTCCCTCTTGAGCTTAGGGAAGACAAGTTGGTAGAGTTTATGAATTTGAAACAAAGTTCCATGAGTATGAGGGAGTGTGCCCTCAAGTTCAATCAAATTTCAAAGTATGCTCCTCATTTGGTGGTTGATCCTAGATCTAGGATGAACAAGTTTGTGATGGGGGTCTCCGACTTGGTAATTGAAGAATGCCTATCCTCTTTGCTAATTAGTGACTTTAGCTTTCCCCGATTGATGACATATTCGAAGCAAATGGAGGAAGAAAAGTTGAGGAAGAGGAGTGGTTGTGAGGCCAAGAAGGCCCGTCTTGAGGGTAAGTTACAAATGAGTGGCCGACTCCATCAATACCAAGGGTTTTCTCATGCTAGTAATAGGGGGTTTGCCAATGACTTCACGAGGCCTCAAGGTGTTGGTGGTGTGACTCCAAGTCACATGTATCCTAAATGTGTAAAGAGTCATAGGGGCCCATGTTAGAAGGGTTCTAATGCATGCTTTGAATGTGGGAGTTTGGTCACCAAAAGATGGATTGTCCAAGAATATAGGCAAAGGTCGAGGTGCAAATGCGGTTCCATTGGGTAGGGGTGGTCATCAAGGTGGTGCCCCAAGGTACAACCGGTTTTATGCTCTACATGAGAGGCAAGGGGTTGGTGAGGTCGATGATATTATTAACAGTATGTTGAAAATCTTTAACTTTGATGTATATGCTTTGATTGATCCGAGTGCCACTCGTTCTTTTGTCACCCCCTTTTTTGCCCAAAAATTTCATGTTGACCTCGAGTTGTTGCATGAGTCATATAAAGTGTCAACTCCTATTTGTGCATCTATTGTTGCTAGGAAAATTCATAGAAGTTGTCCTATTTGCATTTTGCATAAATTGTTGCCTTGTAATCTTGTTGAATTAGACATGGTTTATTTTGATGTCATTCTTGGGATAGATTGGTTGCATGCCTACTATAGTTCTATTGATTGTAGAACCCATATGATCAAATTTCAATTCCAAATGAACCCATCCTTGAGTGGGAAAGTCAAGATGTGGTGGTCAAGAGTAGATTCATCTCTTGCATTAAAGCCTGTAAGTTGATCTCTAAGAGTTGTCTTTACCATGTTGTGAGGGTTAGGGATGTGGAGTCTGAAGTCCTTCCTATAGAGTCGGTCCTGGTTCTAAATGGGTTCCTCGATGTCTTTCCAAACGACCTTCCTGGTGTTCCTCTCGAAAGGAAAATAGACTTTGGCATAGACCTCCTCCCCAATACTCAAAACATTTCTATTTTCTCTTATTGTATGGCCCCGGCGGAGTCTAAGGAGTTGAAGGAACAATTGAGGGACTTATTGGAGAAGGGATTTATTATGCCTAGTTAATCACCTTGGGGTGCTTTGATGTTGTTTGTGAAAAATAATAATGGGTCCCTTAGGATGTGTACTGACTACCGACAACTCAATTGGGTCACTATAAAAAATAGGTATCCTCTTCCAAGAAGAGATGATTTGTTTGACCAATTGTAAGGGCTAGCTATTTCTCTAAGATTGATCTTCGATCTGGGTATCATCAAGTGAAGGTGAGGGAGTGTAATATTCAAAAGACGGCTTTCCGGACTAGATATAGGCATTATAAGTTTGTTGTGATGTGTTTTGGGTTGACCAATGTATCGACCATTTTCATGGACCGTATGAATAGGGTCTTCAAGCCCTATCTTGATTCTTTTCTTATGGTCTTCATTGATGATATATTGATCTATTCACATAGTAGGGAGGAGCATATAGGTCATTTGAGGGTTGTGTTACAAAGATTGAGGGAGGAGAAATTGTATGCTAAGCATTAAAAGTGTGAATTTTTGTTGAAGGAGGTTGCATTGTTAGGTTATTTGGTGTCGGGGGATGATATTAAAGTGATCCCAAGAAGATCGATGTGATTAGAAATTAGCTTAGACCATTGACCCTGTTGGATGTTAAGAGCTTCTTGGGCCTAGCGGGTTATTACAGAAGGTTTGTGAATAGGTTCTCCTCCATTGCTTCCCCTATGAATAAATTGACTCAAAAGAAAGTTAAGTTTTTGTGGACCGATGAGTGCAGAAAGAGCTTCCATACATTGAAAGAAAATCTTGTGTCCGCCACCATATTATCACTATCGGATGGGCTCGAGGGATTTGTGGTATATTTTGATGCTTCCTAGGTTGGTTTTGGTTGTGTGCTGACGCAAAATGGTAAGGTCAAAGCTTATGATTCTAGACACCTAAAGGTACATGAAAGGAACTACCCTACCTATGATCTATAATTAGCTGTCGTTATGTTTGCATTAAACATTTGGCCTCACTACTTGTATGGGATGCATATTGATGTATTCACAAATCATAAGAGCCTCCAATATGTCTTCACTCAAAAAGATCTCAACTTGAGGCAAAGAAGATTGTTAGAACTTCTTGAAGACTATGATATGAGTGTGCATTATCATTCAAGTAAGGAAAATGTTTTAGCGGATGCTTTGAGTAGGGTTTCTATTGGTAGCCTTGCTCATGTTGATGGTGGTGATAGAGAAATGGCTAGGGAGGTGCATCAATTGGCTAGATTTGGGTTAGGCTGGAAGAGGTTGGTGATGATGGTGTTGTTATCGTTGATGGGTCTAAATCTTCCTTTGTTGATGAGGTGATAGCATAGGCTGGAAGAGGTTGGTGATGATGGTGTTGTTATCGTTGATGGGTCTAAATCTTCCTTTATTGATGAGGTGATAGCAGAGTAAGATCTTGACTCCTCCTTGATTGAATTGAAGGCCTTGGTGAAAGAGGGAAAAGCAGAGGTTTTCTCCCAAGGGGGAGATGGTTCCCTTAAGTACCAAGGTAGGTTGTGTGTGCCTTGTATTGACATGTTAAGGGAGAAAATCCTTGATGCGGCCCATAATTCTTCTTATACTATCCACCCCAGTTCCACCAAAATGTACAGAGACTTGAGGGATGTGTATTGGTAGGGAGGCATGAGGAGGGACATTGCCAAATTCGTTTCCGATTTTCATAGTTGTTAACAAGTCAAAGCTCAACATCAATGGTCGGGTGGCCTAACCCAAGACATAGAAGTTCCTACTTGGAAATGGAAAGAGATAAATATGGATTTTTTGGTTGGATTGCCCAAGACTAGAAAGCGTTTTGATTCCATATAGGTTGTGGTTGATAGGATGACGAAATCGGCTCACTTTCTACCATTTAAGACCACATTTGGGGCTAAAGGTTATTCAATTTGTACATCCATGACTTGGTAAGGCTGCATGGGGTTCCTTTGTCCATCGTTACAATTTACTTCATATTTTTGGAAATCTTTCCAAAGGGGTCATGCTTCTATAATTGAGCTTTCTATAGCCTTCCACCCTCAAACGGATGGCCAATCCAAGAGGATCATCTAAACCCTTGAGGATATGCTTGGGACATGTGTGTTGGAGCTTAAAGCTTGTTGGGATAAACATCTTCTGTTGATTGAGTTTGCCTATATCAATAGCTATCATTGTAGCATCGGTATGGCTACATTTATGGCTCTTTATAGAAGGCATCATAGATCACCAGTTGGATGGTTTGAGGTTGAGAAGATAGATTTGTTGGGACCAGTTCTAGTTATCGAGGCTCTTGAGAAGGTTAGGATGATTAGGGAAAGGTTGAAGACAGCCCAAAGTCATCAAAGATCCTATGCCACCATGAGAAGAAGAGACCTTGAATTTAAAGTTGGTGATTGGATTTACCTCAAGGTTTCACCCATGAAGGGTGTCGTCCATTTTGGTAAGAAGGGCAAGTTAATCCCAAGATATGTTGGTCCTTATAAGGTCTTGAGGAGGGTTGGCGAGGTAGCTACGAGTTGAGTTTGCCTAGTGAGATGGAATTGGTTCATCTGATATTTCATGTCTCCATGTTGAGGAAATGTGTGGGTGATACTAATGCTATTATGCCTTTTGATGTTGTGGGGGTTGTTGAGGATAACTTGACTTATGAAGAGATTCTGATTCAACTTCTGGATTGGGAAGTGAAGAGATTAAGGAATATGGAGGTGGCAACCATTAAGGTCCTTCGAAAGAACCAACAAGTCGAAAGTACTACATGGGAGGCCGAAGTGGACATGCAAAAGTGGTATCCTTATCTTTACACTCCACTCAACCCTAAGGTACAAATTCTATGTCTCCTATGTGATTTCAGGTCTTATATTTCAGCCCCTACGTCATTCATATGCATTCATGTTTAAGTTAGCAAATTTATGATGATTTTACACTTATGTTGAGATTTTGAAAATGGAGTTTAAAATGTAATGTTGCATTCTTGTTGGGGCTGATTTGTTTATGATTACTCTTGTCTTGTACGTCTCTTTTACATTCGTGAACGAATCTTCTCAAGGGGGAGATATTGAAAAGACCCCAAAAAGTGCCCGAAAATGTGCCTCAGACGTGCTCGGAGTTATAATTTCCATATATATAAAAATTCATATTCGATATAAAAAATTCGACTTCATATTCTTCTTTAGGGGGTGAAAATTAGAGGGAAAAGGGTTTAACCCCGATTTTAGAGCAAACGATTAGCAATTTCGATTTTCCAAATGTCAAATTCCAATGATCTTTTTGCGTCCCTGGTGCGACGTGCCAAGGTCGCGCACTAGTGTTAAGATAGTAGTAATTTTGACTTCGATCCAAGACTTTTAAGTCTTGGGCCTAATATTCCCAAACGTGAAAATGCTTATACTTAACAATTTTTCACCCTCAAATCATTCTAAACATTCTCGAATACTCATTCAAACACTTAGCCAATATTTTATCTCCTAAACTCAAGTCTCAAAAGCCAATCCAAATCTAAGGATTTCCTCTCAAACTTCAAGTCTTCATCTCCAATCTTCATCAAGTTCATCTCTAAAGCCAAGGTATGTAGGTTTCTTCCACGGGTTCCTTTATCCCATGATACCTAAGATTTCTTTTCTTACAAATTGCATGATTTAAAGGTGATTTATTTATGGGTCTTGATTATTATGAAAATCTCTACATACTATGTTTGAGCATATGAAATTGTGACTATTTTGCCGTGTTTTCAGCTATAAATCTTTTATCTATTGTAAGATTTGAGGAGGGGTTACGATGTATATTGCTTGAGTATGTTGCAAGGTACGTATTGATAGTTTTACAATGGATTTTCTTACATGATCTAATCTCTATATTTCATAATTTTATATTAGCGTTACACACCCGTCGAGTGTTTGATAAAATGTCCGGATGTGGTTTCTTGAGGAATTGAAGGTCCAAAGCATGAGATATGATATGATTGATGTTATAATGATGGAAAGAGCTTGTGTGTATGATATATTCTTTATAAAGTGTTGCATTAGACCAAGCCCGATCCGGGGGACTGATAGCCTGGATAACCTTATTTGGGGGTTAGCACCTTGATAGCCAATCAAGGGGCTAGTGCCTTGATAACCTAGATGGGGATTTGTACACATCAACCTAGTGAGGGGTTCGTACCACACCACCAGGGTGATGGGGCGTCATCATCATCAATCCACCAAGGGGTTTGTACTTTGGAAATCTAGCTTGGTCTCTTTTACACATATGATATCCTATATGAGCATGAGTTACTTAAGAACGTTTTACTAAAGCATTGATCATACATGCCATATTGTTATATTATTCCTATTGCCAATTGTTACGCATTTTGGTTATGATGCTTATGTCATGTTACATTGCATCCCACTTACTTAGTACATTCAAACTTACTAACGTATACTCTTACCTACATGATGTCACCATGTAGGACCTGGTGTCCAAGTTGGTCATTTTCCTCCCCCACGTGCTTAGCTCGGTGCTACTCAAGCTAGTTGGTGATTCCTCCAATCCGAGGATGTTTATCTATGTTTCTCTTATTATGTATTGAGACACTCTTCCTTATGCTCGATTTGACTATAAGGGTGAGCCCGGTTGCTTTGTCTTGGCCCCCGGTCTTATCTATGTAGTAGAGGTATGTTGGACATGTTATGTTTCTACGGTATGAGCTTTGACTCTTTGTCTCTTGATTATGATGTTATGCAAGCTTTCCCCTTAGTCCCTTTTTTCCCTCTATTCTTACTCTTTATGTCTTTTATATGCTTCCATGACCAATCATGTGTAATGATAAGTTAAGAGGCTTGTTTGGGGTTCCTTCGGGTTCCCCATTCGCCTGTCAGGTCTAGGCCCTAGGCTTGGGTCTTGACACTCACTTTACTAGCTCAAGTTGTGGCTAGTCAAGACAACATAGGGGCCCAAGCCCCTCATGCTCCTACTCTAGCATCTCGGGTGAGAGACTTCATGAGAATGAACCCACCGAAGTTCAATGGGTCTAAGGTGGATAAGGATCCTCAAGAATTTATTGATGAGGTATACAAAGTGTTGGCTATCATAGGTGTAAGGTCGGAAGAGAAGGCGAAGTTGGCAGCTTACCAACTCAAGTAGTGGCCCGAATATGGAACACTCAATGGAAAGAGGAGATGGGGAACAACAATGTGATTCTATAGGAGGAATTTAAGGTGGCTTTCCTCAATTGATTCTTTCCTTTTAAGCTTTGAGAGGCCAAAATGGTGGAGTTCATTAATTTGAAGCGAGGATCCATAAGTGTGAGGGATTATGCCCTCAAGTTCAACAAACTCTCAAAATATGCTCCACACTTGGTGGCCGGCCCAAGGTCTAGAATGAACCAGTTCGTGATGGGTGTGTCCAACTTGGTGAGCGAGGAGCGTCGGTCCAAACAAATGGAGGGGGAGAAATTGAGGAAGAGAAGCGGTCACGAGGCCAAGGGGCCCGTTTTGATGGTATGTTCCAAAGTCCCAAGGGTGGTCGCTTTCATCAAGACCAAGGGTCATCTAATGCTCCTAGTTGGAGGTTCGCTAATGACTACCCAAGGCCCCAAGAGGGTGGTTATGTGATGCCTAGACTCGCGACTCCAAAGTGTGGTAAGGGTCATGGTAGCCCATGCTTGAGGAATACCAATAATTGTTGTGGTTGAAAGTATGCCATAAGGTGATGGATTGCCCTAGAAATCGCAACAAAGGCAAGGACATTTGTCCTCAATGTCAAGATGCTATTATGGTTCCTTAGGGTAACTTGATAGTGCCCCAAGGCACAATCATTTTTATGCTCTCCATGAGAGGTAAGGGGTTGATGAGATGCCCTATGTCGTCACTGGTATGTTTAAAGTATTTGATTTTAATGTGTATGCATTGATAGACCCAGATGCCACTTTTTCTTTTGTTACTTTTCTTATTCACAAAAAGTTTCATGTTGAGACAAAATTATTGTGTGTGTCTGATGAGGTGTTTACTCCTATTGGTGCATCCATTGTTGCTAGAAAGGTCTAAAGAAATAGATTCGTTTACATCTTGCATAAAATATTACGTTTGTGACCTTGTTGAGTTGGATATGGTTGATTATGATGTTATTCTTCAGATGGATTGGTTGCATGCATATTATGCCTATACTCATTGTTAAACTGGTAGGGTCAAATTCCTATTCCCGAATGAACCCGTCCTTGAGTGGGATAGTTATGATGTGGTGGTCAAGGGTATAAAGCCCAAAAGTTGATCTCTAAGGGTGTCTCTATCATCTTGTGAGGGTTAGGGATGTTGAGTCTAAAGTATTTCCTATAGAGTCAGTTTCGGTTGTGAATGAGTTCCTTGATATCTTTCCAAATGACCTTTCTGATGTTCCTCCCTAAAGGGAAATAGAATTTGGGATAGACCTCCTTCTCGATACCTAACCAATTTCTATTCCTACTTACCATATAGCTCCAGTGGAGTTAAAGGGGTTAAAGTTGCAATTGAAGGACTATTTCGAGAAGGGTTTTATTAGTCCTAGCAAATAACTTTGGAGTGCACTGGTGTTTTTTGTGAAGAAGAAGGATAGGTCTCTTAGAATGTGTATTGACTATTGGCAACTTAATGGGGTTACTAACAAGAATAAGTACCCCTCCCCCCAAGAATTGATGATTTTTTTGACAAACTTCAAGGGGCTAGTCACTTCTTTGAGATTGATCTTTGGTCTGGGTATCACAAAGTGAAGGTGAGGGAGTGTGACATTCCCAAGATGGTCTTCCATACTAGGTATGGGCATTATGAATTTGTGGTTATATCTTTTGGATTGACCAATGCACTAGCAATCTTCATGGATCTTATGAATAGGTTCTTGGAACACTACCTTAATTTATTTGTGGTGGTTTTCGTTAATGATATTTTGATCTATTCTCATAGTAAGGAGGAACGTGTACTTTATTTGAAAGGTAGTGTTACAAAGATTGAGGGAAGAGAAATTGTATGCTAAATATGAGAAGTGTGAATTTTTGTTGAAAGAGGTTGCCTTTGTAGGTCCGATGGTGTCGGGGGATGGTATTAAGGTAGATCGCAAAAATATGGATGTGATTAGAAATTGGCCTTGACCATTGATCCTATAGGACATTCGAAGCTTCTTGGGCTTAGCGGGTCACTACCGGAGGTTTCTGAATGGGTTCTCTTCAACTTATTCTCCCGTGACTAAGTTGACCCAAAAGAAGGCTATTTTGTGTGGACCGAGGAGAGTGAAAAGGGTTTCAAAATCTTGAACGATAAGCTTGTATTCACTCCTACCTTGTCCAACCAGAAGCGTTGGAAGGGTTTGTTTTGTATTGTGATACCTACTAGATTGGTTTTGGTTCTATTTTCACGCAAAATGGTATGGTGATAGCCTATGCTTCTAGGAAACTCAAAGTACATGAAAAGAGTTATCCTACTCATGATCTTGAATTGGCCACCGTAGTTTTTACTTTGAAAATTTAGCGTCATTATTAGTATGGGGTGCATGTTGATGTGTGAACTGATCATAAGAGTCTTCAATATGTGTTTACTCAAAAATATCTCAACTTGAAATAAAGAAGGTGTTAAAACATCTTGAGGATTATGATATGAGTGTCCATTATCATCCTGGTAAGGCTAATGTCGTGGCGGATGCTTTGAGTAGGGTGTCTATGGGTAGCCTATCTCATGTTGATGACGGGCATAATGAGGTGTCTAGAGAGGTGAATCGGTTGGTTAGATTGAGGGTTAGGCTTGAAGAGGTGGATAGTGGTGGTATTGTGGTTGTTAATGGCTCAAAATCCTCCTTGGTTGATGACGTAAAAGTAGAGCAAGATCTTGACCCTTTCTTGTTAGAATTGAAGGCCTTGGTGAAAGAGGGCAAGGTGGAGGTTTTCTCCCAAGGGGGAGATGGATCCCTTAGGTACCAAGGTAGATTGTGTGTTCCTTATGTTGGTGGTTTGAGAATGAGGATTCTTGATGAGACTCATAATTCTTTATATTCCATTCACCCCAGTTCTACCAAAATGTATAGAGATTTGAGAGATGTGTTTTGGTGGGGAGGTATGAAGAAAGAAATCACCAAATTTGTATTTGGTTGTCATAGTTGCCAACAAGTCAAAGCCGAACATCTAAGGTCGGGTGGCCTAACCCACGATATAGAGATTCCTACTTGGAAGTAGGAGGAAATTAACATGGATTTTGTGGTTGGTTTCCTAAGTCAAGAAAGGGTTTTGATTCTATTTGGTTTTTGGTTGATAGGATGAGAAAATCGGCACACGCCTATCGGTTAAGACTACTTATGGGGCCGAACACTATGCTAAATTGTAAATCCATGAGTTGGTGAGGTTGCATGGGTTGCCCTTGTTTATCATATCGGATCGTGGTGCCCAATTCACTTCACACTTTTGAAAGTCCTTCCAAAGGGTTATTTGTACAAAGGATAAGCTTAGTACGACCTTTCATCCTTAAATGGATGGCCAAGCTGAAAGAACTATCCAAACAATTGATGATATGATTAGGGCTTTGTATTTTGGTGTTTAAGTTAGTTGGGATGATAATCTTCCATTTATTGAGTTTGCTTATAACAATAGCTATCATTCTAGCATTAGCATGGATCCTGTTGAGGCCCTCTATGGTAGACTTTATAGATCACCTGTTGGGTGATTTGACGTGGGACAAATGACATTGTTGGGTCCAGATCTGGTTATGGAGTCTATGGAAATGGTAAAGTTAATTAGAGAAAGGTTGAAAAAATCCCAAAGTAGTCAAAAGTCCTATGCCAATGTGAGCAGAAGGGAGCTTGAATTTAAAGTTGGTGATTGGGTTATTTAAAGGTGCCACCCATGAAGGGCGTGGTTTATTTTGGTAAGAAGGGTCAACAAAGTCCATGATCTATGGTTCCTTGTAGAGTGTTGAGGAAGACTGGTAAGGTAGCCTATGAGTTGGAATTGCCTAGTGAAATGGATTCGGTCTTCCGATTTTCCATATGTCTATGTTGAGGAAATGTGTAGGTTATCTGAATGTTATTTTTCCATTGAACATTGTGGGTGTTATTGAAGACAACTTGACATTTGAAGAAGTTCTAGCAGAGATCTTGGATAGACAAGTGAAGATTTTGAGGAACAAGGAAGTTGCTATCATTAAGGTCCTTCGGAGGAATCACCAAGTCGAAAGTGCTACATGGGAGGCCGAAACGGACATGCAAAAATGATATCCCTATCTCTTCCATTCTTCTCAATCTTATGATACTAACGCTAAGTCCCCTATGTGATTTCATATCTCATGTATCAACCCTATATGTCATATGCATGCATTCATATTTATGTTGACAAGTTCATGGTGATTTTAACACTTATATTGAGATTAATAAAAATGGTGTTCAAGTGTATTATTGAATTCTTGTTGGAGCTGATTTCGTCATGATTACTCTCCTTATGTACGCTTCTTTGACATTTGGAGAAGAATGTTTCCAAGGGAGAGATATTGAAACGACCCCAAAAAGTGCTCGAAAATGTACCTCAGAAGTGCCCGGAATCGTAATTTCCATATATCTCAAAATTCGTGCGTGATATTGAAAATTTGACTTCATATTCTTGATCAAAGGGAAATATTGAGTCAGAGATGGGTCTAATCCTGATTTTAGAGAAAACAAATCACAATTTCAAAATCCACAATTTTTCTTATCTAGTGTTGATTCTATGCCCCTGGAGCGACGCGGTTGGGGCACGAACCAGTGTTAAAAAGTTGCCAGTTTTGTTTTTCAGTCAAAGGACATTGGGTCTTGGGCCTAAGTCTTCCTATTCGTGAAAATACCTATACTTAGCCATATTTTACCTTCATATCACACAAGACATTCACCAATAGTCTCTCAAACACTTAGACAAACATTTCACCCCAAATTTCAAGTCCCAAAACTCATCTAGATCTTAAGGATTTCACTAAAGCTTCAAGTCTCCATTTCAATCTTCATCAACAATTCTCCGAAGTCAAGTTATATGGGTTTCAACCATTGGGTCCTTTCACCCATGGTGCCCAAGCTTCCTTTTTACATAAAATGCTTGTTTCTAAGTTGATTTACATATCGGTCTTACTTACTATGAATTTGACTATGAACTATGTTGGGGTTTTGTAAAAATGTGACTGTTTAAGTATGTTTTAAGCTATGAATCTTAGATCTATCATGAGATTTGATTAAGTGTTTTGATCTATGTTACATAAGGGTATTAACAAGTGTTGGTGGGTGGTTTTACGTTAAGTTTTCTTGCATGATTTTGCTCTTGAATTGCGGTTTAACACTAGTATTGCAATCCCACCAAGTGTTTGATAAAATGTCCGGTTAATGCACCTTGAGTTGTAAAAGGCCTAATGCTTAGCATATGAGTTAAGTGACTTTAGGATGATGAAAGGATGTTATGTATGTGTTAATTGCATGAGAAGTTTTTATTGAGTTGTGGGTTGAGTCCATGAGAAGTGTCAACTGTGTTGTGAGTTGATTATAGCTAATTGAGGGGTTATGCCTCAACCATCTTGGATATGGGGTGCTAAGCCATCATCTAGTTGAGGGGTTGATACCTCAATCATCTCAGATGGGTGTGTTAAGCCATCAACTAACTAAGGGGTTGATACCTCAATCATCTCGGATAGGGGTGGTAAGCCGTCAACCAATTGAGGGGTTGATACCTCCGTCACCTTGGATGGGGGTGGTAAGCCATCAACAAATTGTGGGGTTAATACCTCAATCACTACTAAGGGGCAGTCTACCTTATATTCTAAGTACTAAGTTACTTTATCTATATTGATGGTCTATTCCTGCTAATGTAATACGCTCCATATATAAGCACATTTACTTCAAGTATCATTCATGCATGCCATATTGTCATACGTTCACCTATTGCTAATTCTGCCTATTGACTATGATGCCTATCTTTTGTTGTGTTGCATTTTATATACTTAGTACATTCAAATGTACTAACACATACTCTATGTCTACATGATGTTAACATGTAGGAACCCAAAGCCCTACTTGATCGTCCTCCTCCTCCACGTGGCTAGTGCAATATTTTAAAAGTAAGTTGGTGAGTCCTCAACTTCGAGGATATACTTTTCTTGATTTATGCTAGGTAGACTCTCTTTTCTTTATTGTATGCTTTGACTAGATGGGGTGAGCCAGGTTGCTTGTCTTGACCCCTGCTAAGTTCTATGTTTACAGGTGTTGTTATTATGTAATGATGTTATGAGCCTTGACTATCTTGACTATTTTGATACTTTGTGATATGAAAATGTCCCTTAGCCCCATTTTTCCTTATTTACTATTTTTTACTGCTACTTTATTACTTTCGCGACCAAGGATGTGTAATGATATGTTAAGAGGTTTGCTAGGGGTCCCTTCGGGTTTCCCATGCGTCGTGTCATATCTACGCCCTAGGATTGGGTTTTGACAATCTTGGTATCAGATCACTAGGCTTTTAATGGTCCTCGACATCCAATACACCACATTAGTTAGAGTCTTATTCATAGTTGTGTTGTGCACGACAGTAATGAGTAGAAGACTATGAGACATTTAGGAAATGTTTCCCTTCTTCTTAATTTATGTCGTGCTATAAAAGTTAAGGTTTTCCCCTTAATGATTGTTCTTTTCTATGCTAGATCATGCCTAATACAAGAGGAAAAAGAGCCCGCACACCCGAGGAACAACCGACTACTAGTGAACTCCGGGTTGCTCTCACTTTGCTAGCTCAAGTTATGGCTAATCAATCCAAACAAGTGGCCCAATACCCTCATGCTCCTACTTCGGCATCTCGAGTGAGGAGCTTCATGAGGATTAATCCACTAGAGTTTAATGGGTCTAAGGTGGATGAGTTATTGATGACGTATACAAAGTGTTGGCTATCATGGGTGTGAGGTCGAAAGAGAAGGCGAAGTTGGAAGCTTACCAACTCAAGGGGGTGGCCCAAATGTGGTACACTCAATGGAAAGAGGAGAAGGGTAACAATAATATGGTTCTATTGGAGGGGTTTAAGGCGGCTTTCCTCAACTGGTTCTTTCGTCTTAAGCTTAAAGAGGCCAAAATGGTGGAGTTCATGAATTTGAAAAAAAGATCCATGAGTTTATGGGAGTATGCCCTCAAGTTCAACCTACTCTCTAAATATGTTCCACACTTGGTGGCAGGCCCAAGGTCTATAATCAATAAGTTCATGATGGGTGTATCCGACTTGGTGAGTGAGAAGTGCCAGTCTGCTATGCTAATTAGTAACATGGATTTGTCCCGCTTGATGACTTATGCCGAACAAATGGAGGGGGAGAATTTGAGGAAGAGAAGGGGTCACGAGGCCTAGAGGGCTTTTATGGTAAGTTCTGAAGTCCCAAGGGTAGCCGGTTTCATCAAGGCCAAGGGTCTTCTCATTCTACTAGTGAGAGGTTTGCTAATGACTACCCAAGGCCCCAAGAGGGTGGTCATGTAATGCCTAGATTCATGTGTCCAAAGTGTGATAGGGGTCATGGTGGCCCATGCTCAAGGGATACAAATGCTTGCTTTGGTTGTGGGGACGTTTGTCATAAGGTTAAGAATTGCCCTCAAAATCGCACCAAGGGTTGTGCTAATATGGTTCCTTTGGATAGAGGAGGCCAAAACGGTGGTTCCCTAAGACACAATTGGTTTGATGCTCTCCATGGGAGTCAATGGGTTGATAAGGTGCCTGATGTCGTCATTGGTCTGTTAAAAGCCTGTGATTATAATGTGTATGCATTGATAGAACTGAGTGTCACTCTTTCTATTCTTACTTCTCTTATTGCTAAAAAGTTTTATGTTGAGCCCAAATTATTGTGTGAGTCTTATGCGGTGTCTCCTCATATTAGTGTATATATTTTTGTTGGAAAGGTCTATAGAAATTATTGGGTTTGCATCTTGCATAAAATGTTGCCCTATGACCTTTGTTGTGTTGGATATAGTTGATTTTGATGTTATTCTCGGGATGGATTGGTTGCATGCATATTATGCGTCTACTGATTGTAGAACCCGTAATGGCAAATTCCAATCCCCGAATGGACTCGTCCTTGAGTGGGAGACTCATGATGTGGTGGTCAAGGGTAGGTTTTGTCTTTCATTAAACCCCAAAAGTTGATCTCTAAGGGGTGTCTCTATCATCTTGTGAGGGTTAAGGATGTTGAGTCTAAAGTTCTTCCCACATAGTCGATTCTGGTTGTAAATGAGTTCCCTGATGTCTTTCTAAATGATATTTGTGACGTTCCTCCCAAAATAAAAATAGACTTTGGTATAGACCTCCTTCTTGATACCCAACCCTTTTCAATTCCCCCTCGCCGTATGGATCCGATGAAGTTAAAGGAGTTGATAGAGTAATTGTGGGACTTATTGAAGAAGGGTTTTATTAGGCCTAGCAAATTGCCTTGGGATGCACTAGTGTTGTTTGTGAAGAAGAAGGATGGGTCTCTTAGAATGTGTATTGACTACCGACAACTTAATAGGGTTAGCATCAAGAATAAGTACCCCTTCCCAAGAATTGATGATTTATTTGACCAACTTCAAGAGGCTAGTCACTTCTGTAAGATTGATCTTCGGCCCGAGTATCACCAAGTGAAGGTGAGGGAGTGTGACATTCCCAAGATGGCCTTCCGGACTAGGTATAGGCATATGAATTTGTGGTTATGTCTTTTGGGTTGACCAATGCATCGACTATCTTCATGGATCTTACGAATAGGGACTTTAAACCCTACCTTGATTTGTTTGTGGTGGTTTTCATTGATGATATTTTGATCTATTCTTACAGTGAAGAGAAGCATGTGGCTCATTTGAGGGTAGTGTAACAAAGATTGAGGGAAGAGAAGTTGTATGCTAAATATGATAAGTGTAAACTTTGGTTGAAAGTGGTTGCTTTTGTAGGTCGTGTGGTTTTGGGGGATGGTATTGAGGTGGATCCTCAAAAGATGGATGTGATTAGAAATTAACATAGACCATTGACCCAATTGGACATTAGAATCTTCTTGGGCATAGCGAGTTAGTACTAGGGGTTAGTTAATGGGTTCTCTTATATTACTTCTCCCATGACTAAGTTGACTCAAAAGAAGGCTATGTTTGTGTGGACCAAGGAGTGTGAAAAGGGTTTCCAAACCTTGAAAGATAAGTTGTGTCTGCTCCTATTATCTCTAGCGGAAGGGTTAGAAGGGTTTATCGTGTATTATGATGCCTCCATGATTGGTTTGGGCTGTGTTTTGATGCAAAAAAGTAAGGTTATAACCTATGTTTTTAGGCAACTCATAGTGCAGGAAAAGAATCATCCTACTCATGATCTTGAATTGGCCGTTGTGGTTTTTACTTCAAAAATTTGGCCTCGTTATTTGTATGGGGTGCATGTTGATATGTTTACCAATAATAAGAGTCTCTAATATCTGTTCATGTAAAGAGATCTCAACTATAGACAAAGAAGGTGGTTAGAACTTCTTAAAGATTATTATATGAGTGTACAATATCATCATGGTAAGGCCAATGTCATGGAAGATGCTTTGAGTAAGGTGTCTATGGGTATCCTAGCTCATGTTGATGATGGGGGAAAAGAGGTGGCTAGGGAGGTTCATCGATTCGCTAGACTGGAGGTCAGGTTGGAAGAGGTGGATAATGGTGGTATTGTAGTAGTTGATGGCTCAAAATCTTCCTTGATTGATGAGGTAAAAGCAAAGCAAGATCTTGACCCCTCTTTGTTAGAATAGAAGGCCTTGCTAAAAAAGTGCAAGGAGGAGGTTTTCTCCCAAGTGGGAGATGGTCCCTTAGGTACCAAGGTAGGTTTTGTGTGTCTTGTGTTGAGGATTTGAGAAAGAGGATTCTTGATGAGGCTCCTAATTATTCCTATTCCGTTCACCCGGTTCTACCAAGATGTATAGAGATTTGAGGGATGTGTTTTTTTGGGGAGATATGAATAGAGACATTGCCAAATTTGTATCCAGTTGTCATAGTTTCCAACAAGTCAAAGTCCATCATCAAAGGCCAAGTGGCCTAACCCAAGATATAATGATTCCTACTTAGAAGTGGGAGGAAATTAACATGGAGTTTGTGGTTGGGTTGCCTAAGACTAGAAAAGGTGTTGAATGATTTTGGGTTATGGTTGATAGGATGACAAAATTGGCTCACTTCCTACTGGTTAAGACTACTTATGGTGCTGAAGACTATGCTAAATTGTACATGCATGAGTTGGGTAGATTGCATGGGGTGCCCTTGCCTATCATATTGGATCGTGGTTCCCAATTCACTTCATACATTTGGAGGTCCTTCCAAAGGGGTCTTGGTATCAAGGTTAAGCTTATTACGACCTTTCGCCCTCAAACGGATAGCCAAGCTGAAAGAACTGGCCAAAATCTTGAGGATATTCTTAGGTCTTGTATTTTAGGGTTTAAGGGTAGTTGGGATGATCATCTTCCATTGATAGAGTTTGCTTATGACAATAGCTATCATTCTAGTATTAGTATGGCTCCTTTTGAGTCCCTCAATGGTAAACATTGTAAATCACCGGTTGGGTGGTTTGACATGGGAGCAATGGCTATTTTGTGTCCGTATCTGATTATGAGGCTATGGAATAGGTAAGGTTAATTAGAAAAAGGTTGAAAATAACCCAAAGTCGCTAAAAGCCCTATGCCGATGTGAGGAGAAGAGAGCTTGAATTTAAAGTTGGTGATTGGGTCTATTTGAAGGTGTCACCCATGAAGGGTATGGTTTGTTTTGGTAAGAAAGGTGAATTAAGTCCAAGATTTTCGGTCTTTATAGGGTATTGAGGAGGATTTTTAAGGTGGCCTATGAGTTGGAATTTCCTAGTGAAATAGATTTGGTTCATTCGATATTCCAGACTATTTTGAGGAAGTGTGTCGGTAATCCGAATACTATTGTCTCATTGAATGTTATGGGTGTTGTTGAAAACAACTTGAGTTATGAACTAGTTCCTGTGGAGATCTTGGATAGACAAATGAAGAGATTGAGGAGCAAGGATGTTTCTCCATTAAGACCTTTTGGAGGAATCAACAAGTTGAAAATGCTACATGGGAGGCCAAAGCAGACATGCAAAAACGATATCCCTATCTCTTCCTGTCACGCCCAAAGCTCCATTAGGGAGGACTGACACCCATTGCTAATAAGGACCGATAGAACCAACCTATATCTATGTGCTCTCTATACATATTATAAGGGAGTTCTACCTTTGACATGCCTTTAAGAAAATAAACAATGATAACAAGCCAAAAGGCAATGCATATGGCTAGGCCGTTGGAGCCACGGTGTTTAAAGTACGAGACATGACAACACTTTAATTTACATAGTCCACAAAGCCTCTAGATAAGGAAAAGTATCTGATAAGGGTCGGGACAGGCCCCTCTTCAAGTAACTATACAATACAAAAATATAAGCTTTAGATGCACAAACTCCGAAGCAAGCTAGAGCTTGGTAACATCAGCAGGATATCCTGTACTCCTATTGGGGATATCTACTAGCACCTGTAGCTGTAGCATGAAATGTAGGTCCCCCATAAGGGACGTTAGTACAAGATTATGTACTGAATATGTAAGACAGGAAATACTGTATGTGAAGTAACAACTCCTATGAAACTATGCACTGGTGCAGGGTAACAGACCACCTTTAGTTATACTGTGGGATCATGTACTTTATCTTCTTTTTATCACTTTACCTTTACTGTATAATTTGTGCACAACATATAATACAAATAACCAGGTAATCAGTGGTAAAACTATACCAGGATCATCCCTGGATAGGTTCTTCCTTAACCCCTCGAGCTACCACTGTGATAGGATTGTCCCTGGCTAGGTTCTTCCTTAACCCATCGGGCTACTACCCATCAATAAACAATATGCTTTATCTTTCAATTACCTTTGAGATAACTCTTTTAGTGTTCACAATATTGGAGCTGTAGGACTGTTGATGTAACATGTGACATGTAGATAATCATACAAGATAATATGACAATAAAAAGAGTATTTTACTTAAATAATGAAATGCGTATGAGATGAAATAACTCGTGAACTTTATTTGGTAAAAAGAACACATGTAACTTGGTATCCATGTATGTAAGCATATTTGAAGGTGACTATGTATGGGAGCATATGAACATGTGCAAGAGTGTAGACACAGTTAATAGTTGTGTCGGAGTTGGTAAGCATCTTTATTTGTCAAGGAAGGATCTATGTTTCATGCCAAACAATATGAAATCTAGTAGCCTTACATACATCATTGTATGACCTCGCTATTATCTAGAGATAATATTCCCTTCCTCCAAATATTTATCTACAACATAGTAGGTGACAAAACTAGCATTAGGAGTGAATAGATACATCTTGGCAGCCCAATCTGATTAAAAAAACACACACGGGCAGCAAGGGGGTATTTATTAATCTGAGCATATTCTTTCAATCTTTCCGCCCCTAATCATTTTTTCTAATACACATTCTCATATACATATCATGTGCATCTATTTTTAGTGCCATAACAGTCTTACAATAGCCACAAAGCACAACACATAACAATTCTACACAACCTACAAATGGACAACATAATGTTACGTCTCTTTGCCCCATTTTGACGTCAACAATTCCAAACCTGTTCCAACTTTAACCAAATTGTTCTCAACACATCTATACATAAAAACATACTTAAACTAGTATCAAAATAGTAACTAATCAGTCATTAATGACATGAGGCAATAGCCTTTCATCCATCAGCCTACAAGTTCCAATCAACGCTACACTTAAGATAGCACAATAGAACTCATTTGTTAAATGAAACCAAAATCAGGGCAGCAATCTTAGGGTAATATCTATAAATAAAACCATGTTAAGAACATCAACTTCTCTTCATAATACAGCCCATAAACCATAGAGAATTCACTAAAACAAAAGGTAAGTGTGCAACAACTTGCTAAACACATGCTGTCCAAATTTTCAGCACAAGCATAACTAGCATATACTTCTTGTCTTTCATGAAGAGACTATACTAAATATACAACTATAATTACTTACTGTTGCCTTCAAGATTCAGCCTTCCTACAAGAACCCTAGAGGGTTGTATTAGTTACTTTGTAGGGTGAAGTAAATAGAAGACACGTTTTTTTTGAAAGTTGAAAAATTATTGCAAGTAAAATGACTTAAGGGGCTACTTTTTAGTCATTTTTAAAGGATCTTTTGGCCGACTTTCTCTTTCCCTTTTGACCACATATTAGTACACATTAAGAATTTGGTGATACAGCAGCTTGTCCCTCACACTTAGGCCTAAATGGGTCTCAAAGTTGACGGGCCTTGGCTACCCATTTCCTAAATTTCTCTTAGTTAGTTTTGCGCCCAAATAGTCAAGTGGGTTGTGACATACTTGGGCCCTTTTAATATCCTTCTTGGGTTGAAAACGTATTCCAATTATGATGCTAAAACATGGCCTAAAGTTACAACCTTAACATGGACTTTATTCATAATTGGACTTGGACAAATTCGACGTTGAGCCTCGTGTCCATTTAGCTAGAAAATTTAAGCTAACCAAGTAGGTGACTCACTTGCTAGCTTCCTAAGTCCCACAAGCACCTCAATCCTCTTACTTCATTTAAGGTCATGATATCCTCAATTCGACTTAAAAATTATCTACACTCGACCCTCTTCAGCGTTAGACATATATATCGCCCTTTAATTGGAGATTCAAGCACTTTTAAAAATGGGCGCTAACTTGACCAAACCATATCATGTTTCATTTTCATAGTACTAGTATTGTAAGATGTGGGGTGTTACGTCCTCCCCCCTAAGGAACACTAGTCCTCGAATGTTAGCACAATTGGATAGCTTAACCAAATTTAAACCTTTACTTATGGAAACCTTTGACAACACACTAAGTATTCAATCACACGTACCTATTAGTGTCCCAATTATGCATGTTGGACTTCCTCTTTAGCTTCAAATAAGTAAGGGCATTTTGATTTCATCACATCCTCGATCTCCCGTGTCATTTCTTCTGCTTGTTGGTTTTTCCAAAGTACTTTTACTGAAGCTATTTCTTTATTCCTTAGCTTCTCAACTTGACGATCTAGAATAGCAATAGGTGCCTCTTCATATGTGAGATCTCCTGTAACATGCACATCCTCAATAGTAGTGATACGAATGGGTCACCTATGCATTTTCAAAGTATTGAGACATGAAAAACTGGATGAACCATTGAAATCTATTGGGGTAGCTCTAGTTCATGCAACCTACCCAAACTTAATAATTTTATACAGCCCTATGTAACGTGGGCTCAGTTTTACTTTCTTACCAAATCTCATATCCCCTCTTATTGGAGACACCTTTAAAAATACCCAATCCCCTATTAAGAATTCCAGTCCTCTCTTTCTAGCATCTGCATATGATTTGTGACTACTTTGGGCTATTTCTAGCCATTGATGTATTATCTTAACCTTTTCCATGGCTTGTTGTACTAGATCTAGCCCAAGTAAGGTAGTTTCACCCACTTCAAACCATCCAATCGGCGACCTACATTTTCTTTCATACAAAATCTTCGTAAGGTGCCATCTTGATACTCGCACGGTAGCTATTATTATATACAGATTCAATAAGTGGAAACTGGTCCACCCAACTACTTTTAAAGTTCAATGCACAAGCTTGGAACATATCTTCAAGTTTTTGAATGGTGTGTTCTGCTTGACCATCTATTTTAGGGTCGAAAGATGTACTCAAATTCACTTGTGTCCCTAAACGCCTTTAGAAGGACTTCCAAAACTTTGCAGTGACTTGAGCTCCTAGGTTAGATATAATGGACATTGGGACTCTATGTAGCCTGACTATCTCTTTGAGGTACTTAGCTTGGCATATTCTTCAGTTGTATAATAACTCTTGATTGCCAAGAAGTGTGCTGACTTTGTGAGTCTATCAACTATTACCCATATAGAGTCAAACTTCTGAAATGAGCGAGGCGAAACTGTAACAAAATTCATATTGATAATGTCCCACTTCCCTATTGGAAGTTCTATACACTGCATATAACCTCCTGACTTTTGGTGTTCTACTTTCACTTGTTGGCAATTTGGACATTGAGCCACTAATTCTGCAAGATCTTTTTTCAAGCCTCCCCACCAAAATATTCCGTTCAGGTCATGGTACATCTTATTCTGGATGGATGGAATATCGGGAATGATGGGCTTCTTCCATTATCCTCTTTCTTAATCCATTAATATCAGGCACACATAATCTATTTTGGCAGTAAAGTACTCCATCTTGTGTAAAGTCAAAGCCCTTTATCGTACCCTAACTCACCTTTTCCTTAAGTTGTCATAGAACAGGATCCTCGAACTATTTTTCTTTCACCTTCATTACTAACGAAGACGCTGCCGCATTACGTACAAAAATCCCTTCCTTTGGAGTCTCGAGAAGGTCAACTCCCAAACTAGCTAGCTAACGTAGATCCTTAGCCACTCCTTGCCTTACCACAGCTTGATCACCATTATTTATCATTGCCTTATGACTCAGAGCATTGGCTACCACATTTGCCTTCCCCGGATGGTATAGTATATCAATGTCGTAATCCTTTATTATTTCTAGCCATCTCTGTTGTCTTAAGTTTAGGTATTTCTACTTAAAGATGTATTGTAGGCTATTATGATCAGTATATATGTCAACATGAACCCCATAAAAATAGTGGCACTATATTTTCAAAGCAAATACAACTTCTATTGGCTCAAGATCATGAGTTGGGTAGTTTTTCTCATGTGGTCGTAGTTGCCTAGATGCATAAGCAATTACCCTACCATTCTGTGTCAGTACAAACCCTATCTAACTCCTAAAGCATCACAACAAACTACATACACCTCAGTGCCTTCTGGAAGTACTAGCACAGGTGCAGAAGTTAACTTATTTTTCAGTGCTTGGAAGCTCCTTTCACATGCATCATTCCATTGGAACTTTGTTGCCTTATATGTCTACTTTGTTAGAGGTGCAGAAATAAAAGAAAAACCTTCAATAAACCTCCTGTAATAACCTGCCAAAACTAGGAAGCTCTGAACTTCCATGGGTGTTGTTGGTCTTGGCCAATCTTTCACAGCCTTTATCTTTTGTGAATCAACCTTATTCCCTCATCAAAAACAATATGACCCAAGAATGCCACTGATTTTAGCCAAAATTAAAATTTAGAAAACTTGGCATACAACTATCGATCACGAAGAACTTGTAACAACTATCGTAAGTGATTTGCCTGTTCCTCTTCTGATCTTGAATATACAAAATTGTCATCTATGAATACTATCACGAAAACATCCAAGAATGGCTTAGATACCTTGTTCATCAGATCCATGAAAACTGCCAGTGCATTTGTTAGCCCAAATGACATAACAAGAAATTCAAAGTGACTATAGCGTGTTCTGAAAGCAGTCTTAGGTATATCTTTCTCCTTCACCCTCATTTGGTTATAACTCGATCTCAAATCAATTTTTGAAAAGCATTTGGCACCATGTAATTGATCAAATAAATCATCAGTCCTGGGGAAGAGGTATTTATTCTTAATTTTCACCTTATTCAACTCTCGATAATCAATAAATATTCTCAAGGTGCCATCTTTCTTGCATACAAATAACACTGATGCACCCAAAGGAACACACTAGGTCTTATAAAACCCTTCTCCAATAAGTCTTTTAACTACTCTTTTAATTTATTCAATTCTGCCGGGGCCATCCTATAAGGAGGGATAGAAATAGGTTGAGTGTCTGAAAGTAAGTCAATACCAAAATCTATTTCTTGTTCTGGAAGTAAGCCCGGGAGTTCTTTAGGGAACATATCAACGAATTTATTCACTACTGGAACTGATTGAAGAGTTGCTGATTCTGCCTCCATATCTCTCACTCTAAATAAATGACATGTATACCCGTTGGATATCATCTTTCTGACCTTAAAATAAGAGATAAACTTTCCCTTTGGTGCCCCAACATTGCCTTCTCATTCAAGAACTTCCTCATTTGGAAAGTAGATGTACACTCTCTTAGTTCGGCAATCCATGCTGGCATAACAAGAAGCTAACCAATCTGTACCTATTATAACATCAAATTCTACCATTTCTAGCTCAATAAGGTCAGCCAATGCGTCACGGTCACGAACAACTACTACACAGTCATAATAAACCCTTCTAGCCACAATAGATTCACTAGTTGGTGCAGACACTTCAAATGGTTTGTTCAATAGTTTGGGTGTTCTCTTAAGCTTCCCAGCAACTAGTAGAGTGATGTATGATAGTGTAGAACTAGGGTCAATTAATGCATGTACATTATGTGAAAATATAGACAATGTACCTGTGACCACATCGGGTGAATCTTCCAAATTTTGCTGACTCCCCAGAGCATAAGAGCGATTCTGGACTCCGCTAGAGCTAGCTACCCCTCTAACACCTCTACCACGACCCATGTGTGCTCGTTGAACCCTACCTAATGGAGGAACTAATGATAATAATGCAATAGCTGACCCAGTAGATTGTGTTGTACTATCCATAAGTCTCGTCGGGCAATCTCTCATTATGTGCCTTACCATACCAATAACAAACATCTGTCCCAACATGACATATACTTAGATTACTCCTTCCACACTATCTATAAGGTTGTCCTTCACCTCTTTGACCAAACTAATTACTTCTAGAACCTTGAAGTGGTGGTGAAGCACTAGTTGCAGAGTAGAAGGATGATGGCCTAGGCAGTCTATTAGAAAATCAAGGCCTAAGCTCACTTTGGGGTGGTGCAAACTGCCCTGTAGACCTAGCCCTCTTGGCCTGCCCTCTTTCCAACTCTTGTATCCTTCTTCTTTGCCTCTGATCCTCCAATTTTTATGCAAAAGCTTGCATTCTCTCTATATCCATGTCTTTGTTCAAGGAGGCAATCATACAGTCTCTGACCAGATACGTATCCAATCTATCCACATATTGATGAACTCTATTTTCCATGGTAGCAACTACATTAGGAGTATACCTGGCTAGGGAATTAAATTGAAGGCTATACTCCCTCATGCTCATATTCTCTTGATGGAGATTTAGGAATTGATCTGCAGGGGCCTCTCGGATCTCTAATGGTAAGTAATGGTCGAGAAATGCCTCTTTGAGCTCCTCCCAGGTAGTTGGAGGTGCATCTATACCCTTAGATAGCTTCCAAGCTTCATACCACAATATAGCCACACCCTTCAACCTATATGTCGCTAACTCGACTTCTTCTATACCACTCATATGTATAACATCTAAAGTGCGCTGAATCTGATAAATAAAGTCTTGAGGATCTTCATTCGGATCTGACCCACTGAAGGATAGAGGGTCCAAATTAGGCAAATTTTGTATACTTGTTCCAACTGCCCTATTTGTACCACCTGTACCCATAACTGGACCTTCCTGCCTTTGACCTTGGCTAGCAACTATACGAGTTAATAGTTTGATTGCATTTCACAGATCCTTCATGGTAGCATGAATAGGTGGTTCTGGGGGAATTTCATTACTTCTGAGTTCATCAAGAACTGGAGGAGCTGGAGATGTCGGTGACAGAGACTCCTCATGAACCTCATTTCATTGTCTCACCATACTAGGTATATCAACCACCACTTCTACTCCCTTCCTTTTACCTTTTTTTTCCTTGTTCATGGCATACTTGCCCTACAAAATAAAGTAGGAATTAGACATAATGCACCCATTACACTTGGCTTTATGGCACGATCTAAAGAATGAAAAGAAAGTAACAACTCCTAAATGCCACATAGCCTCCTGCTTATAAATGTGGTGCACAACATATTGATTAAAAAGATTCTACATAGACATGGCTTTGTAGACTCACTAGGATGACCCACTCTGATACCACATCTGTCAAGCCTAACGCCCCGTTAGGGCAGACTGGCAACCATTGCCAATAAGGCCCGGGAGACCAAACCTATATCTATGCACTCTCTATAAATATTATAAGGGATTTCTACCTTTGACATGCCTTTCAGAAAATAAATAGTGATAACAAGCCAAAAGGGAATGCATATGGAAAGCCCGTTGGGGCCATAGTGTTAATAGTACGAGACATGGCCACACTTTAATTTACATATCAACCTTTCCGCCCCTAATCGTACTTTCTAATACACATTCTCATATACATATCATGTGCAGCCATTTATAGTGCCATAATAGTCTTACGATAGCCCCCAAGGGACAACACATAACAATTCTACACAACCTACAAATGGACAGCATAACGTTACGTCCCTTTGCCCCATTTTGACGTCAACAATTCCAAACCCATTCTAACTTTTACCAAACTATTCTCAACATATCTATACATAAAAATAGTCTTGAACCAATCTCAGAATAGTAAAAAATCAGTCATTAAGGATGTGAGGCAATATCCTTCCATCCATCAGCCCACAAGTTCCAATCAACATTACACTTAAGATAGCACAATAGAACTCGTTTGTTAAATGAAACCAAACTCAGGGGAGCAACCTTAGTGTAATATCTTTAACTCAAACCATGTGTAAAACATCAACTTCCCTTCATACTATAGCCCATAAACCATAGAGAAGTCACTAAAACAAAAGACAAGTGTGCAGCAACTTTCTAAACACTTGTTGTCCAAATTTTCAGCACAAGCATAACTAGCATATACTTCTTGTCTTTCATGAAGAAACTATACTAAATTGACAACTATAATTACTTACCTTTTCCTTCAATATTCAGCCTTCCTAAAAGAACCCTAGAGCGTTGTATTAGTTTCTTTGTAAAGTGAAGTAAATAGAAGACAAGATTTTTTTTGGAAAGCTCAAAAATTGTTGCATGTAAAATGACTTAAGGGGCTACTTTCGAGCTGTTTTAAAATGATCTTTTGGCCGACCTTATCTTTCCATTTTGACCACATGTTAGTACACATTAAGAAGATGGTGATACAGCAGCTTGGCCCTCACACTTGGGCCTAACTAGGTCTCAAAGTTGATGAGCCTTGGCTGCCCATTTTCCAAATTTCTCTTAGTTAGTTTTGGGCCCAAATAGTCAAGTGGGTTGTGATGTACTTCGGCCCTTTTAATTATCCTTCTTGGGCTGAAAACATAGGCTATTTATGATGCTAAAACATGGGCTAAAGTTACACCCTTAACACGGACTTTATTCATAATCGGACTTGGACAATTTGACATTGAGCGTCGTTTCTTCTTAGGTAGCAAATTTAAGCTAAGCAAGTGGGTGACTCACCTGCTAGCTTCCTAAGTTCTACAAGCACCTCAATTATCTTACTTCATTTAAGGCTGTGATCTCCTCAATTCGACTTAAAACCTATTTACACTCGACCCTCTTCAGCGTTAGACATACATATCTCCCTTTAATTGGAGATTCAAGCACTTTTAAAAATAGGCACTAATTCGACCAAACCATATCATATTTCATTTGCATAGTACTAGTATTGTAAGATGTGGGGTGTTACACTTCCATTCTTCTAACGCCTAAGGTACTAACTCTGAGTCCCATATATGATTTCATATCTCATGTATCATTCCTATATGGTATATGCATGCATTCATATTTATGTTGACAAGTTCATGGTGATTTTAACACTTATGTTGAGATTTTTGAAAATGGTGTGTAAATGTGTTGTTGCATTCTTTTTGGCGCTGATTTCTTCATGATTACTCTTCTTTTGTACGCTTCTTTGATATTCGAGGATGAGTGTTCCCAAGCGAGAGATACTGAAATGACCCCAAAAAGTGCCCAAAAATGTGCCTCGAAAGTGCCCGAAATTGTAATTTACATATATCTTAAACTCTACGCGTGATATCGAAAATCCAACTTTATATACTTGGTCAGAGG